>JAODAL010024223.1:0-61007 GCA_025379985.1 Phyllomedusa bahiana | reverse complement strand
TATTTTATCATCTTCTATCTATCTTAAAACTACTATCTATTATCTATCTATTATCTACCATCTATACATATAACACTCACCGGCCACTTTATTAGGTACACCGCCCAAACTGCTTTTAAAACATTTAAATTTCTAATACCAATAAATTTTTGCGGCAATCAGTGCATTTAGGCAGTAGACATGGTCAAGAAATCTCCTGCATTAAAACCCGGATAGTAGGGGGAAAAAGGTGATTTGGGTTGCCTTTGAACGTGGCAGGGTTTTGTTGGTGCCAAAAGGGGGCGGTCCGAGTATTTCAAAAACTGCGACCCGGGGATTTTAACCACAACCATCTCTAGGGTTTACAGAGAATGGCCCGAAAAAAAAAAAAACACCCCAGTGAGCGGCCAGTCCTGGGGGGGGAAAACCCTTGTTGAGCCAGGGGCAAAGGAAAAAGGGGCAACTGGTTGACTGATAGAAAGGCAACAGTGACTCAAATACCCAAACCCTTTAAAACCGGGGAGGCAAAGAGCATCTCTGAAGACAGTAGGCGAACTTGAGGCAGATGGCTACAGCAGCAGAAACCACACCGGGTCCCACTCCTTTCAGCTAAAAAAAAGGAAACTGGGGCCCCAATTTGCCCAACTCATCAAAAATTGGACAGTAAAGATTGGAAAAACGTTGCCGGGTCTGTGAGTCTCGATTTCTTTGCGACATTCGATGGTGGGGTCAGAATTTGGCAACAACAGAAAGATGGATCCATCCTCCCTTTGTACAAGGTTTCGGGCTGGGGGTGGTGTCAGGGTGGGGAATATTTTCTTGGCATTTTTTGGGGCCCCCTTTGGGTACCAATTGAGAAGTTGCAACACCTTGGGAATCTATGCCAAAGAATTGGGGCATTTTTCTGAAGGCAAAAGGGGGTCCAACCCGTACTAGCATGGGTCCTAAAAAGGGGGCCGTGAGTGTATATTAACACGCCTTAAAAATTGCATGTCACTTTCTCCCCCCGGGCGTATTCGCTAGGGGGAAGGGACGGAACCTAGTTCTCTTGAGAACTGTGGTTACCGAATGCCGGGGACTGATTTCAGCCCGTTTTGGGAGCGCAAATACGGGCGCAAAAAAATGAAATATCCCAGAAAAACCCCTCTGAACGAGCCCTAAGAGTGGATTTACCAATTTTGCTGTAATGGCAGATAAAGCAGAATAGGGTTTGTCTCCTTTCCCCCCGTCACGAATTCGCCGACGGGGAGAAAGTGACTTTCCCAATTATTTCGTTGAAAGCGCCTGAAAAATAATGTCTATGGGCCGACGGTAGCCAGCCCCCCACCCCCTGCAGGGCAGCTGGCAAATTTGGGGGGGCAAATCCGTTCCCGAAATTATGAAGATTGTGTGGCAATATTGAATCAACATTCAAGACATCACCGGGAAAGAAAGCTTGGTTAGAAAGGGGTTTTCCCAAATGGACTTGACCTGAAGCATACTGGTTACAAAGGTTTAAGGGAAAACCCAATAATGTTTTGGTGGGGCCCAAAAACCCCTATCTCAATCCTATTGAAATTTTGGGGGCACAGCTAAAAAAGCCCAGTAGCGAGCAAGGAGACCACAAACTGACTCAGTTACACCATTTTCTTCAGGGGGAAGGGCCCCCAAAATTCCTACCACTATTGTGAGAAGCTTGTGGAAGGGATATCCAAAATGTTTGCCCCAAATCCTACATTTTTAAGGGGAAGCTAAAAAAAACTAATAATTGTATGAAAAACTTTTGACTTTGCGAAGTAAAAAAAAATTCTTAAAAATTCTCTCTTCTTTATTTGGCAAATAAAAATTTTTTGGAAACCCGAGTTGACCAAAAAAAGGAAAGGGTTTATTCGATTTCTTCAGATAGTGAAAAAAAAAGAATTTGTTTTTTAAAAAGTGTATGTAAACTAAGTACTTTGAGCTCACCAGAGATAATAATTCTTGGAACCCACCCTCAACTACATAGAAATAATGCAAGACCAACATAGTTGTAGTAGTAAAGTATGCGTATATTGTTGCACAATATAAAACACATTGTTTATTGGTCAAATAACCAATTTAAATTAAAAGGGTTATCATCAGCAATTAGAGGATTCGGAAAACTAGTTTGCTGATGTGGCTGTGGAGAGTATAGAGGTGGCTGTGGAAGTGTGGATCTCTGTGTTCACTTTTTTGGGAGTTCCAAGAACAGCCAAGTCACTGTACTAGCTGATTCCCCATAAAGGGGAAAAGAGAATCCCTACAGCACATCCCACCTTTACCTTCCCTGTATCCACAGTAGAAAGCTAAAAGATCCTGTATCCCAGATGGGTATAACTCTTTAATTAATAACAAACTAAACTAAAGGAGTAATCCCATTTTAGATATTTCTGGCATATTGAAAGGATATGACATACATGCCTGGAAGGTTTGGTTCCCACCACTGGGGACATCATATTCTGGAGATAGGCGTGAGTCCAATAAATGGAACCCATATCTATCAGATATTAATGACTATTATCAGAAATAAATTATATTACAAATGGTACTCCTATACATTATTGTACACACTGTACACTCTGAAATCACCTATAACATTCACTGTAACTCTAAAACAGTGTAAATAATTACACCCTGATTTAGGACAGTAAAGGATTACATTTAAAGAGAACCTGTACCATTTATACCCCCCCTTGCTGAGGAGAACAGCTAGTGTCGGGCATCGTTTCCCGCTTGTGCCCCCATTCTGTAAGATGCTGTAGTTTTTTTTTTAAATTTTAAAGCTCAATTTTGCAGTTTTCGCTAGAAGAGTCATTCGAAGATCAATTTTAAAAGTCAGGTTTTTTTCAAACCCCCTCCATCTGAGGTAGCCCCGCCACCTCAACTGAAAAACTTATTACTTTTAATAGGTGAAAATGTGAATAACTGTCATGGGTGGGGGGTAGCTTTGGTGGGGGGGCTAAACGCTCAGAATAAGAAATTTAGGGGTAAATGCTCTAAAAACCCCAGAATAAAAGGGGCAAGCCTGGAAACAGCAGGGCTGACATACTGTGCTGTCCCACAAGGGGGGGATAAAATGTGACAGGTTCTTTGAAGCACCTTTAGGGCCACACGTTAGGGGGAAATGAAGGGTCCTTAGTGGTCCCGGGCATTAAGGGATTAAAAATAAGGACCTTGGGCGTTAAATCAAAACAAAAAAAAAATAAGGAGAGAAAATGAATCACCAGCATGCCTGAAAGGGGTTTTCAATGAATGTAGCAGCTAACTTTGGCTTTTCCTCTGCACAGATCCTGGCCCCCAGCCGCGCTGAACAAAACAAATACCAAAAGGAACAGTGGTTTTCCCGCGTAGATAAAACTTTGCCATAGTTTTTTGGTTGTGAAACATAAGGAGGGTAAGCTAGGTAAAAAATTTTATGCTTTTGGGCGTGCCGGGGACCCTGTACTACCGTGAACAAGGCGCCTCCCGGCATGCCCCAAAGCGTCGGGAATTTTACCCAGCTGTACCCCCCTAATTTTATTCACAATAAAAAAGGCTTATTTTATCCTAGCTGGATCCCTGTTTTTTTGGTTTTTTGTACAAATCAAACCCGGGTTATTGAATAGATCCTTGGTGGAGGTCAGTGAAGGGGGTTAATGAAATGTTCCATTGTGGTCCAAGGTAGTGAAAACAATAATGCATGGATTCCTGGTGGTTTGGGACAGCAAAGGGTTACACATGAGGCTCCCTGGTGGAGGTCAGTGGCAGGGCTAAACCCTGATACCTGGAGTCCACTGGTTAATCACCTCTTCAGGCTCCATCTTTAATTATAGAGATAAAAGGGGATAGGTACAGAGAGCGGTGTGCAGCCAACTGTATGGCTTTGTATTCCCTTTTATTAGTGCAATTTTAAGAAAAACTTTGCCCGACATTACCAGGGCAGTCAACCTGTGATAAGGGGGGCATATAGGCCTCGAGGCTTAGGCTGTGACCCCTATAACTAGCTGCTGCTGTATCACACAGGAGGCAGGAGCTGGAGAGGGGCTTGCGAGCCTCACATGTTGCAGTCCAAGGGCCTAGCAAAGAATCATTTAGTCATCAGAGAGTCCAGTCTAATGCTGTTTGTAAAACCATGCTGTATGGGAGCACTATATGAAACAAAGGGACTCCATGTGCAGCCATACTTTCATTTATTGTAGTTGACATAAGGTACACACAACATGATGTTATGTCGATTCAGACAATGAAGGAAGGATGGGTATGCTTACAAAAAACACCCCCAGATAAGATATATTGAGTATGATAATTGATTAGGTTAATTTAAAGGTAAAAAAATTTAGCATGTACATTTTAACATAAAAAATATTAATTTAATCAGCTTACCCGAGTCAGGTGAACAATCAGGCAGTCTCCCCCGTCCCACCCCCAAAAGACAAACCCCGAAAACCAAAAGTTTAACCCAACTTAACAATTTAAAAAAGCCCTTTATTTTTCATCTTGATAAAAACATATTTCAGGACACAAGCATGCAACAAAAACGAAATACTGCTGACACATTTCAGACCACTGTCCTTAATCTTAGCAAATTAGACATAGACTTGTATATATATTCCTAGCAAGCTGTTCACGCTCTTAATTTGTGTGTAAAACATGTCAGTTTCTTTACCAGTCCCTGTGTTTTTTTTTCTCCCTTTCATGTTACAAAAACAACACAGAGAATGGTGCTATCCATTTTGCAGTAACTAGGCAGTTGTCCAGGGGCATCAAGAGCATAAGTCATCCCAGGCAGTCAGAGTACATGCCCTGGATCGTTAGGTCAGAGCACTTATTTCATTGTTTGCACATCCTCAGAATGCCATTGGCTCCTTGCCCTGACAATTAGTCCTTTAGGTTCCAAGCATTAGGCTGTGAGAGGGGTGTTTATTTTTTTCTATTACAAGTGAAGAGGCCACTATTATGGATGGGGGTCCTACCTTCCTTCTTTGGCTCCTACTTATGTGGGGTCCTCCATAGATACCTACCCAATTGAGGTCCTGCGTACCTGTCCTCCTAGAGCTTGTCTACCTACAGAACTTGAGGCCTTACCTATCAGTAGCTCTACCTACTTAAGGGGGGCCTACTAATCTACCTATGGTAGAAAAGTCTACCTGCCCAAAGGAGGGGTGGCCTGGTGTAATGTAATGCTTTGCCCAATGGCCCTTAAACGGGTTTTGCCAGGATGTGCCTTATCTGCTAAGAAGCAAATGTAAACAAGCCACGCTAGCTGAGAGAGAGACACAGCCAGAGCACAGAGCCGTGCATAAGGGATCGTGTGTAATGTTCACTCAAATAATCAATCTACAACGAGTTGATTCTGTATACAAAAGACAACATATTTCTACCGGGTGCCTCGAAAGCTTCTTCAGCTCCTTTTCATCAGATAAGAAGTGTGCTCTGCGCAAGCCCAGCCAGCAGCTCTTGTCGGGTTCGTGTTAATAGATGCTTGTTAAGTATAACCTAGGGCAGGTTTTGGCAGCCTGAAGCTCTCTCAGACTGATTTTTTGTCTATTACATATATTTTAGAAAAAGTAATTAAATAATACCCATTTTGGAGGATCCCACGTCAACATTACATCGTGGCAAAACCCCTTTAATGCTGTTAAGACAGCCCTGCACAGAGGGCCAGGTTGTTGTGCTTATCTTGTTCAGAAAGAAAGCAGCACATCATAGACCCATCAGTATTGGCTCAACAGCTTACTGATAATTGCTAGTAAGTAGTGTTGACTGAACCTCTCCATGTTGAGTCCAGGATGTCCCAAAACATATTTGTTATTTTGGCTTTAACCCTAATGCTAATCCTAACTCTAACCCTAAATTAGAGTTTTTAACAGGTATTTAAGGATTACGTTACCTTTCTGTGGCACTCCAGGCCCTGTGTGGCTTCGAACTCAGCATCACTTCTGGTCACATACATTAATCAGATGTGATGTTGGACCAGAATAGATTTCGTGCTGGAATTGAAATTTGACATTGACCTAAATCTGAAGTGCATAACTACTAGTGAGCAATGCATATAAAGGGTAGCGGTGAAACAAAATAATCAGCTGCAAGTTGAAGAACAGGTAAATCACAAGCTTGATCTGTATATGATTTTACATTGTTATTTAAAATTTAAAAAGTTATTTTTTTTAAAAAAAATATTCTTAAGCACGCTAATATTTCTGCTTGTAGTCACAAAGAACACCAGTAAAATCCCAGGATACAGATGATTTATAGCCATAAGAGGCATTTAAACACCTCCCTTCTTGGGAATCCATTTTTCACAATAACTATAAGATTAACTTACCTTTTAGTATTCTGCAAACATGTGCCATTTGACAACATAAGCCCTTTTCAGATAAGTTACTGTTCCTCAGCTTAGATTAAAACCTAAGAAATTTGTCAGCGCAAGGAATGATTATTTGAGCTAAATTCAAGCATCAGCAAAAGTCTGTTGAGCGTCTGGGTAGATACGTCGATTGTAAAAATATTATAAATTGCACTAATTATTTGATATTGAAAAAAAAATTATTTTTCAATTTAAAGTCTCTACATATCGTAAACAAAACAACATAATAGGAAGTCCACATTATTGTCCATAAAGAGAAAAATAATCATTGTACAGTATGTATTGCTATAACATTATAAAGTAGTGGTGGCACCTTTTTTACAGTATGTACTATAAGCATAGGTTATATATAAAACATTTGACCTTGCAGATTTTGGATCCTGTTCTGTGTTGTTAAGGAAATTTCGGATGTAACCATTACAGCTTCATCTTTCTATAATAAAATTATAAAATTTTCTAATAAATTTTGTTTCTTACAACTTTTAGGCTCTCCTCTTCTTGTCATTAAACAGGAGGTTAATGGATTATTACAGTTCTATGACCATCATATAAACTGTGGTAAACTATAAAGGATTATAAAAATAAATAAGTAATATGCAGGCTCACCTCATGTAGTGGATTATTTTCATGTGATTGCGTCTCTGCTCCAACGCTCATGCATCTGGATCCCCAAGGTAAGCGGTACATAAACCATAAACAACTAGGTGCAGTCGTCCGTTCCAACGGCTGCACAAACGGCTTCCAGATCGTTGGATGTGGGTATAGGTACGCTTTATTCTCTTTACGAACAGTGTCAGCAGTTCACACAGTGTTAAAAAAAAAGTCTAGGGACGCGTTTTCGAGCTTCGCTCTTGATGCACGGCTCTAGACTGAAATCTTTACCAATGGTTTAAAAAACATACATGAACCCATAAGCACTACAATGTGGAATTACATATGCCTGTGGGAGTTGGTTCGTATCTTAAAGGCGGGGGGGCTCGGTTATTAACCATTCAATTTAATTGATTAAATCTGTTTTTAATTCGAGTCATGTGGGGGAACGAGTTCCAACTTTAGGATTCCAGTTTGTTCTCTATATCGCACCTTGCCTCCCAATAACCACCTCTGTAGGGTTTTGGATACTAGTTCTATGGCAAAGAACTTCAAAACTGAACAGTCACTATTTTGGTTTTACAATAAAATGTTTTGCCATGCTGATGAAGTTGTGTGTTTTATTTGTTATGTTGATAATTGAGGTGTTACTGCAATTCTTAGTCTTTTAAACTGTCGTGTGGGTACATTCCTATATCTTTTTTTATTGCATACCGTACATTATACTGTATATATTACACGCTGGACTGTACAATTTAAAAGTTTCAGATTGAATTTCTTTGGTAGGTTAGCATCGCTAATTTGGATTTTTTTTTGCATATTTTACCAAATTGCATGGACTATGAAAAACGATTAAATCCCTTGGTTGTCAACCAGGTGGCTTGAGAATCCTTCATTGTGAAGAGCGCTAGGGGAAATCATTGTCACTAGCGACGTTCACGGTTTGTGTACTACTTTTACTCCCCTGTCTACAATTTTTGACAGCACAGGGTCTTGTCTTAAAATATTAAGATTTTTGTAGAATAAGGTTTTAATTTTCCCTAATCATTGTTACTGTAATTGGTGGGAAAATACAGGTGTATATCAATGTTGTCTGATTTTATTTATTCTATGGTTAGATTCTTCCAAAAGTTGTGCTGTGTTTTTCGTTTTGATTTTATTTTTTGCTGTCCAATAGATTTTTCTGGGTAAATTCTTTTGTTGTAACTATGTTACTTTTTTAATTTCTCAATTATAGTCTTTCTACTCTAGTGCTTGATGCGTTTTACTTAACATACTCTCCGTATGGGATGGCCTGCTATAGTATGTGGAGGAATAGGCAACTATCGCCTTAAGATGGGGAATTTCCTGAGTTGGGCTTCTGTTTATGTGCTGGTAATGGCGGGCCAATGTGGATTCACCCTTCAGTAAAATACAGACAAAGGTTTCTTGAGTTTTAATTTCCAAGTGCCAGTGATATCATTAAATTGCTTTTGGTTATGATTGATTGTGGAGAAAAAATCTTGTATGGACGCATACTACCGTCATCCCATATCTTCAGGGGGAGAATTAACATCCATTCGACACCCCCCACTATGCTTTCCAACAAATCTTACTTCTGCTCCTCTTCAACCTTTCCAATGGACCTCAGAGCACTCACAAAGATGCGACACACACTGGACTCATCCGTCACCGCTCTGCCCCTATCTGCATCTCTAACTATCCACACCCTATATCTGACCACACATGATTACCTTCTCCACTATCTCCTCCCTCCTGCTCTCCTGTCTCATATTCCAGTACGATCCCAGCAGGAAATCTACAAAACCTCAACTCCTCAACTCTCTCTGGACTCTCTTACACCTCTTTCCACTTTCATCATTCTATGTCCAGATGCAGCCACACTTTCTACAACCATACAATCATCTCTCGCCCTTTGATTTGTCGCTCTCTAACACACAACAGAAACCGCAAAATCAACAGAACAACCTTGGCACACCAGACTCTACCAAAAGCTGGGCGATATCTGAGTGCTGAACGCTCGATGGAGAAAACTTCTTTCCATTGATGATTTGCCTTTATACAAACACTCACTGCAGACACTTTTAGTCCGCACTCGCTCACCTAAACAGAACTTTATCACCCTTACTCTCATATCCTCCCTGTCCCACAACCAGACAATTATTCAAAACCTTCAAAAACTCTTTCCTCGGTTACACCAACCCTCCACCCCAATCCCTCCTTTCAGCAGTGTCTTTGCCATTCACTTCCTCCAGAAGATCCAACCTCATCAGGGAAAGCTTCAGGCGCTGTCCCACACCTCCTTACTTGCAACTGCTCTTCCCCACTTAAACTTGCTTCCCCACGGTCCTCTGACAATGCTCTCTAACCTTACTGGTCCATATCCAACCTTCTACCTGTAGTTTGACCCACTGCCATCCCACTCATCCCAGCTCAGCATGCTTTATCATCCAGCACTACCCATCTCTTCAACCTATCAATAACCTCTGGCATCTTCCGTCTGCCTCTTAAAACATGTTAACTATACTCAATCTAATAAAAAAAACCTTGACCATCTTCATCTGTCAACTATCGCCCCATCTCATGCTCCTTTTGTTTCCTTCCAAACTCCTTCGAGCAGCAGTCTATCTCAGATGTCCTCCAACTCTACTCCAACATTCTTCTTGACCCACTACAATTGGTTTTCGAACCCACACTCTAAAATAGAAAACTGCCCTAACCACCAAAGTCACTCATGATCTAGTAACTGATATAGCTCATGCCACTACTCTGTGCTCTCCTCTTGGACATGTCTTGCTTTGACACTGTCGACCATTCCTCCTGTACGGAATCCTTCTCCCATCCCTTGGCCATCACGGACTTAGCTCTTTCCTGGATCTCTGTTCCATAACCTCACTGATCGGATTTTCAGAGGTCTCTCATTCTGGCTCCACTCTTCCACCCGGCCATCTCTGGTTGGTGTGTCCCAAGGGTCCGTCTGGGTCACTACTTTCTTATCTACACCCTTGGACTCGGTCTGCTCTTAGCCTCAATGGCTTTCATTACCACCTGTATGACTGATGAACCACCTCTTAATCTCTGGCAGATGTCACATTCTCTCTCTCGGATCCTGATGTCTGTCCTCCATTTCTCTTCTTTCATCTCGTCTCACTAAAACTAATTGTGGAGAAAACAAAATCATCATCTTTCCAAATCCACTCTACCCCCGCCTGATCTCTCTTTTCACAGTCAACGGCTCTACAACTTTCACGGTACCAAAAGTGCTGTCTTGGGGTAATCCTAGGACTCTGCTTATCTTACAAACCAACAATCCAACTCTCACTCTCTGCGCCTCCACCTGAAAAACATCTCTGATCGCTATTCCTCGGCTATGCCAATACAAAAATGCTGGGTCCTTGCCTCGTCATCTCCCGCCTTGCACTACTGAAACATCTTCTCAGTGGCCTTCCAGCTACGCACCCGTCCCTCCAACCATCCTTAACTCTGCTGACGTTTATACACTCTCTATCGTACTCTTCTGCTTCCCCTCTGCCAAATCCTTCACTGGCTTCCCACTTGCCAGCGATTCATTTCAAGTTACTAACCATGACCTAACAGGTCTCATGGACTTCCCTCATAATCTCTGCCTAATTCCAAATATTCCCCACGCATCTCCGCTCCTCACAGGACCTTTCTCTGCTTCTTTATCAGCTCTCACACAACCGTCTTCCAAGACTTATCACGTTTGCTTCACCACACTCTGGAACTACACTGCCCCAACAATCGACTATCCTCCACTTTCACCAGCTTCAAAAAGCAACCTGGAAACCCATTTCTTCTGGCTTGCCTATAACCTACACTAAACTTGTCACTACTTCCTCCACAGGAATGTCTGCCTCACCTTGTTCTTTCCCTCATTGTAGATTGTAAGCACTCGTGGCGTTGGTCTCTCTCTCTGCCGTGCCAATGTCATTATCCCTTCTCATGTACTCATTTGACTTATGTAAATGTATGTATCCCTCGAATGGACAGCACCCTGGAGATCAAATGGCGCTTTTAAAATAAATAATAATATTAATAATAATAATACATCGTGAACAGATACACACGAGGTGCTCGATTTGTTAGCGCCATACCACATTATAGTAACGAAAATGGATTGCCACAACTATATATGAAATGGTGTCCACCATGCCATAAGGGTAAATTTGTCAGTGAGGGAGGAGTTGATGTAACTCCCATAGGGCTCCTAACAGCCTGCAGGTAATAAAATTTTCAAAACTTGAAAAATAAATTATGTTTTAGTAAGTTTTCAAATGTAAGCATAATGAATTCCTGCAAGCCGGGTTCATAGGTACTGAAATGGTGAAGAAAAAATGACACTGCCACTTGTGTAAGATTGTGGGGCAAATTGGTATAGAGGCTAGTGACTTCACAACTGACCCATGTGTACTTATCCTCCCAATGTTTGTCAGACATGACCTGTAATACAGCCTTGGTGTCTTTGATGTACCCTGGAATTTTTTGGACCAATGGCTGTAGGTGTTTGTCTAGCCATTTATTTAGTCGTTCATTCAGGGAGTTATTGCTTGAAATAATAGGTCTTAATGTTGGGGGAAATTCGTGTTTATGCACTTTGGGTGCACCGTAGAAGATAGGCTTCGGCACTTTTGCCATAGATATTTTGATGTCCTTTCAGAGATGACACCCAATGACTGCCCTCTGTTTATACTTTTTCCAATTCGCTTCTGAAAAGGGTTATTGTTCGGATCATCCCTAAGTTTGCGGTACGTGAAGGTGGCATCATTGAGAATTGTCAATCCTTTGTTCTTACATGTAAGTTACGGTTAATAAACAGATGGCCACTTGTCAGCATTTTTGTATGATCGGGTGTATTATTTTTTTTATTATTTTATTGCTTTAAATTGACTCCATGTTGAATTATTTTTTGCCCACTTTTTGTTTTTTTGTTGCTTATTAATTTAGTTTTGTAAAGTAACCAGATCTCTTTCCATTGTACTTTGGAATGCGTCAGGGCGGGACTGCTTTGAGAGGATAGAAACTGGGATTAAGTGTTGCAAAAAAATTCCTTTATTTGTACATTCCTCCCTCCTTATGATCCCTTTCAGATTTCAATCTTAGCAAATTTTTTAAGGCTAATTGTTCCTGAAAATACAAATCCGTAAATTCATTATGCAAAATTTCCCCATCCTCAACCGCCTCGTGACTATCAGTTTGATTGAAAAACTATTTTTTTACAGTAAGCAATCTAGAGAGTTTGTTGATGTTGAGGACGGTTGAAAATAGATTGAAATTGCATGATGGTACAAAATTCAATCCTTGTTTTAACACTTGTATTTGTGATTCTGTAAAGATGGTAGGGGTATATATTATGACTTGTATGTCATTTATCTCCTCCGATATATCCGTTTTTTCAGTGCAGAGCTTGCTGTTTTTTTCTTTATTGGCAAGACTTCTTCATCTTCTTCTGTTTCCTCCCCGTTTTTGGGAGGATTAGTAGTTCTCTGTGTGGGGTTATTTTCCCTTTCTGAATCGGTATTGCAACTTTCGGAACTTCCCACCTCAGAAAAACTCACAGATCTATTGTCCTTACGACGCCATTTTCTTTTCAAGATGGATTTAGGGGTGCTAGTATGTCCTCCTATAGACCATGTATATACTTTATCGTTTTTGTAATCATCCACATCTCTTGCGTATTTTTTTTTTCTTAGTTTCCATAATTGTCTTCTCCACATCATTCAATGTATCATTGAGCTTGTTATGGAACTCGGTTAACTGTGTACCTTGTGTATATGTTTGTATCTTTTCTTCAAGTTCCTTCACTTCATCTTCTATTTGTTTCAATTTTTCTGTTTCCTATTCGACAATCAAACCAATGAGGGATAAGGAACATTCAGATAAAACTGCTGGGTTCCACTCGTGAAGGAATTCATTCATGGCACATGTAATGATGGTGCTTTTTCTTGCGGGGCAATCCCGTGGATAATCTTCTTTCCTAACTGTTTAATGATTGCTGGTCCCACCAGATTTTTAGTTCTTTGATTTTAACTTTTTCCAGGTCAGCGAACATTTGTTTTAATTCATTGCCTTCTTGTGCTGTAGTACCAGTGTCATCAAAGACTCGGGCTAATTTTGCCCACCTGTCCGTCGATGCTGTGGATTGCTGCATGTTAGCAACCTGTGTTGTAGAGATTGAATATGGGGCTCAAAAGCCAAACGATAACGTGATTCAATGAGGGATTACAGGATTCTGATGCTGTGAGTGCTGTGTACTGCTGTAAATAACTTTAGGAGCATGAGTTATATTGTAATTGAGTAGGTAAGCTTACTGAGGGGGCAGAAAAAGCCCACAACGTTGTCCATATATAAAATAAGTAATATGGCAGGCTACCTCATGTGGTAGTGCGCTAAATTTCATGCGATTGTGTCTCTGTCCAACGTCATGCCCATCTCGGAATCCCCGGGCTAAGCGATAAATGACCATACAAAACAGGTAGCAGCGTTCGTTCCCAACAGCGGCCAAACGGCTTCCAGATCCGGTTGGATGTGGGTTAAGGTTAGCTTTATTCACACCGAACAGTTATACAGCAGTACAACAGGTAAAAACGTTCTAGACGACAACGTTTCGCGCCTCTCGGCTCTTGATCACGGCCTCAAGACTGAAATCTTTACAATGGTTTTTTAAAACATACATGAACCAATAAGACTACAATGTGTATTACTCAAGCCTGTGGGGGTGGGTGTTATCGTAAAGGGCTCGTGTACCTAACCTTTCAATATTATAGAATAATTCTGTTTTATAATTGAGTCAGGTGGGTCCGAGTTCCAAACATTAGGTTCCAGTTTGCTTATCATATATCGCACCTTGCCCTCCAATCACCACCTTGTAGGGTTTTGTTACTTGTTCTTTGGTATAGAAACTCAAACTAGAACAGTCATATTATGGATTTCAATAAAATGTTTTGCACTCCTGATGCATTTGTGTGTTTTATTTTTTATGTTATAGAAGGTGTTCTGCAATTTAAGTTTTTACCTTTCTTGTGGTACATCCTGTATATTTTTTATTGCAAAACGTACATTTACTGTATAAATTTACATGATGACTGTATATTTAAAAGTCTTCAAGTTTGAATATTATTTGTTAGGTTAGCATCGCTCTAAATTTGGATGTTTTTTTTAATTCTTACAAACATTGCAACGATACAATACATGAAAAGATTAAATCCCTTTTGTTCGTTCAACCAGGTGGCTTGAGATTCCTATTGTGAAGAGCGCTAGGGGAATCATGATCACCTAGCGAGTTCACGTTGGGTACTATTTTAATCCCTGTCTACAATTTATTCCATAAAGAGAAAAATATATTGTACGTTTATGTTATTTGCTATAAAACTTTATTAAAGTAAGTTAATTGTTTTTAGTATAGTATTTTAGTTTTGTTATTTAAGTTAGTTGTTAAGTTGTTTGTATTAGTTTAGTTTTTCGTTGTTGGGTGTTTATTATTTTAGGTTTAGAGGGTTTAGTAAAGTTTTTTATGTAGTATTTAGTGAGTTATAGTAGTTTTTTTTGTTGGTTAAGTTTGTAGTTATGTATATTTACTTAAGTAGTTGTATTTTTATGATGTTAGTTAGTTATTTAAGTTGTAGGTTTTTAGTTTGAGTTAGGTAATTCTTGTAGCTTTAGTAGTAGGTGTTGTTAGTTGGAGTTATCTTTAGTTTAGATGTTTTTTATTGTTGTTGAATGTCTTTTTAAGTGTGGGTGTTTTAGTTTTTAGTAGTGTAGGTTTTAGTAGTAGTAGTTATAGGTTTTAGATGTAGTGAGTTTGGAAGTTAGAGTTTGGTGTTAGAGTAGGTATAGTGGGTTAGGTTTATCTGTGGTTTTGTTATTATTTGGTTTTTTGTTATGTTGTTTAGTTGTATAAGATAATGTTTTATAATTGAAGTGTAAGTGTTTTTGGTATGATGTTAGGGTTATTTATTAGTTTTTAAATTTTTTAGTGTTTATAATAGTACGTTGGTAGGTAGTTTTTAGTTTTTTTTTTTTGTTGAGTTTTAAGTTTAAGTTAGTTGGTAAGTTTTATATTGCGTTTGTTTTATAGGTTTTGATGAAGTTAGTTTTAGTTGATGTTTAGTGTGATAGTTTAGTTATTTTTGTGTGATCTAGGTTTTGTAGTTTAGTGTGTTTATTGTTTCAAAGTTTTTTTTTTTAAAGTTTAGTTTTTTTTATAGGTTAAGGTTTTAGTTTAAGGTTTTTGTTTTTAGGTTTTAATTTTAGTTTTGTTTAGTTTTATAGCTTAGGGTATGTTTTTAAGTTTTTTAAGAGTAGTTAAGGGGTTTTTGGTTTTAGTAGGTTAAAAGTTTGTAAGTGTCTTAGTTTGTTTTTGTTGAGTGGTTAGAGTGTTGTTTATAGTTATTGTTTTAGTTAGTTTTTTAGTGTGTTTAGTTTGAGTATAGAAGTTTATTATTGGTATTTTAAGTGGTAGTAAGAGTTTAGTTTTTGTTTTTTGTTAGAGGAGGGTTTTTTTAGGAAAGTATATTAGTCTGTTTTAGCGTTTAAAGTATATTTATGTTAGTTATTGTTATGTTTAGTTTAGTGTTTAGTGTTTTTTATAGAGTTAGTGATTTTAAGTGTAGAGGTTTTAATCGTTAAGGTGGGGTATTTGGTTTTTTAGATTTTGGTTCGTTTTGGTGTTAGTTTGCGTTCTTTTAGTTTATTAGTTTTTATTGTTGTTGAGTATGTTTTGTATTTTTCATGAAGTTAGTTTGCGTAAGGATTTAGTTTTAGTTTAGTTTTCTAAAGTGTATAAAGGTTGTAAGTTATTGTTTAAGTAGTAGGAGTGTTGTATTTTCTGTTATAGTTTAAGTTTGTTTTGTTTGTTAGTTGCTTTTTGTAGTTTGTTTAGAGGTTGTTTGTAAGTGCAGTAGTTAGTTTTTTTTAAATGTTAGTAGTCATGTCTTTTTTGTATTTCAATTATGTTGGAGTATAGTGTTAGTTGGTTTTTTTTTTTTGTTTTATATTAGTTTTTTGTATTTGTAGTTTAGTTTTTTTTTAAGTCTTAGTAAGATGTTTTATAAATTTTTAGTTGTAGTAGGGTTTGTTGTTAGTTAGAGTGTAGTTAGTAAGTGTTTATTGGTTGTGTAGTTGGGTAGGTTAGCAGTTAGTTATGATGGTTTTTAAGTGGTTTGAATAAAGTTTTTAAGTAGGTTAGTTGTTTTTTTTAAGGTAAGTGTTTTTTGTTTAGTATTGTTTAGTTTTTTGTGTTAGTTTTAGTTGTTTGTGATCTTTTTTTTTTTTATTTTTTGAGGGTAGGTGTGAGTGTTGTTTTAGTTAGTGTTTTTTTTTTTTTGTTTGAGTTTTAGTTGGTTTTTGAGTGTTTTGGAGATTTTTTTTTAGTTGCTGTTAGTTTGTAGTAGGGTTAGGTATTTGAATTTAGTTTTAGTTTTAGTTAAGTCTAGTTTCTCTATCTAGTTCCTCAGTATTTGTTCTTTCCCTTAGGTCCTAGTAGTTTTACTTTTGGTTTTTATGTTAGAGCTTATTTTTGATTATGGTGGTTAGTTCCCTCTGAGTCATATTTACTTTTTAGTTGGGTGGTTAGAAGTAAGGTTTTGTAGTTTAGGGTCTAAGCTATCCTTTTATTTTTGTAGTTTGTTGTTTTAGGTTAGGTTATTTGCTCCTCAGCTAGCCCTTTTTTCGTTGGTAAGTTGTAGCCTTACGTGTTATAGTTGTTTTTAAGTTTTCTTAGTATAGTTTAGTGTAAGTAGTTAGTTAGGTATTGGGTTTTCTTTAGTATTTTTAGTTAGTATAGGTAGAGGTATTTGAGTAGTAGTTGTCCGTTTGGTGTTAGTAGTTTTTTTTTAAAGGTTATTATTTTAGTTTATTTTTGTTCGTGTCTAAGTGTAGGAGTTTTCGTTAGAGTTTAAGTTTTGTTTTGTAGAGTATTTTTACGGGTTTTATAGTTTTATTAGTTTGTTTAGTTTTTTTAGTAGTAGTAAAGGTGTTAGTTTTTCAGTTGTTAGAAGTAGTTTAGTTTTTGTAGGTTAGTGTTTAGTAGTTGGTTAGTAGGTTGTTTTTTTAGTTTATGTTGTTATTAGGTGTGTAGGTTTGTAGAGTTAGTTTAGTGTTTTATAGGTAGGTTATTATTCTGGTGAGTTATAGTAGGTTAGTTAGAGTTTTCAGTGATTTTTGTATAGTAAGTTTTTTTAGTTTTAAGGTTAGTAGGTTTTAGGTTATGTTTAAGTGTTGTTTAGTGTTTTTTATGAGTTTAGTTTGTGGTTGTGAGTAGTATTGTTAGTTTTTTAGTAAGAAGTAGGTTTTTTTTTTGTAGTTTTCTTAATAGGGTTAGGAGGTAGAGCTTAAGTAGTTTTTTTTATAATCTGGTTAGTAGTATTTTTGAGTAGGTTTGATTTCGTAAGTTATGAGGTTTTAGAAGTTGTGTTTTTGGATGTTAGTTTGTTGTAGTTTAAGTTTTTTGTATTTGTGTGTGTTATATAGTGTTTTTTGGTTGTGTTAGGTTTGGTGTGTTTAAATATGTGTTTGTGTTTGGTGTTAGTCTTGTGAGTTGTTTATGATTTTAGTGGGGAGAGGGTGTAGTGTGGATGTTTTTGTGTTTTGTTGTAAGTGGGTTGTGTGTGGTTGTGGGTTTGGAGTTTGTTGGTTTAGGTAGGGGGTGGCTGGTGGGGTGGTTGGGGGAGGTGTGGGTGGGTGTAGTGTTGTGGTGGGTTGTTGTTGTAGTGTGTGGGTGTTTGCGGGGTTGTGTGGGGAGTGGGTGGGGATGGGGGTGTGTGTGGGGAGGGGAGTGGGGGATGGTTGGGCGGGGGGGTGGGGGGGAGTTGGGGGGGGGGGGGTTAGGGGGGGTGCGGGGAGTGTGGGGGTGGGTGTGAGGGGGTCGTGGTCTGGTTGGGGGGGGGGGTGGGTGGATGAGTTTTTGGGTGGGTGTTGGGTTGGGGTTGTTTTGTGGTTTGTGTGTGGTTTTTTAGTAGAGTGTTATTTTAGGTAGTTAGTATGGTGTTTTGTTGTATGTAAGTTAGTAGGTATTTAGGTTAGAGTAGCTTTATAATCTCGTATGTGTAATTATTAGGTAGTTTGTAGTTTGTTTAGGTAGGTTTTTAGCTTTAGAGGTTTCAGTTTTTTTTTTTAATTTTTTAGTTGTTATTTGTTTAGTGTTTTAGAGTTGTAAGTAGGATATAGTTTAGATGTTTTAGTTTAGTGTTATTATTAGTGTAAGATTTTAAGTTTTTTTTGGTTGTAGTTGTAAGTGTTAGTTTTAGGGTTAGTGTTATGTTAGGTTTAGTTATGTAGTAGTTGTAAGTTTTGGTATAAGGTAGAAAGAGTAGTTTTTAGGTAGAGTTTTGTAGTATGTTAGTCATTGTTTTTAGTTAGTTTAGTAGTAAGTTAGGTGATTTTATTTGTTTTTATAGTAGTTGTTTTTAGTTAATTTTTTTTAGTATAGATTTATGGTTAAGTAGGTTAGTGTTTGAGGTTGTGTTTTTATTTTGTTTTTTATTTAGATTTTTTTTAAGTTTTTCTGTAGTAGGAGATAGGTAGTTAGTTTGATTAAGATTTTTATTGTAGTCGTTTTGATCCTTTTAGTAAGTGTATTCGTTTAATTTAGATTAGTGGTAGTATTTTAGTTAGTTAGTTGTTTTTTGTGTTTGTGTTTAGTTTATTTGTTGTTTGTTTTAGGTGTTGTAGTCGTTTAAAGGTTTACAGTTTTTTTGTTTTTGTTAATGAAGATTATAGTATGTTAGTGGGGCACCTTTTTTACAGTATGTACTATAAGCATAGGTTATATATAAAACATTTGACCTTGCAAGATTTTGATATGTTCTGTGTTGTCAAAGGATTTCTGGATGTAACAATTACAGCTTCATCTTTCTATAATAAAAATTATAACATTTTCTAATAAATTTTGTTTCTTACAACTTTTAGGCTCTCCTCTTCTAGTCATTAAACAGGAGGTTCATGGATTATTACAGTTATATGACCATCATATAAAACCAGATAGGTAAACTATAAAGGATTATATTCAATAATCACAAGCAGAAATCTTGAAAACTGTGAGAAAATTATATGGTATGATTAAAAAGTGTATAACCTATTTTTATATAATAAAGAAGATTTATTTCAAAACCCCTACAAATTCATACTTAAAGTGGTTGTCTCACTACATTGATTCATCTTACCTTAGTCCTGTTTTCTTGGTTTCATTTTGGATTCAGGGGCATGATTACTGGCTTCTTCTAGGCTGCAGTAGATAGAACCAGGTCTGTAGTTTATAGCAAAACCAGTGCTGGCAGCCCATCATGAGAGATGAAATCGGTATGTAGCTATAGTGACCTGAGGAAGCTGATGCAAGCCATACAAGAGGGGGTATCTCAGAATAGGTAGGGACCAATGTTAATGGACACAATTGCAAAGTTGACTTATTTTTGCAAGATTTTTTAAATAAAAAGCAATCCTTGTAGTCGGACAACCCCTTTAAATCAAATGGTGTTGCAATTTGAAGAAACATATAGGATTATTCAAACCAAAGGTTCCTTGGCAGGTGTGTATCAAGGGACCATGGGTTCCTCCATGACCTCTGGTGCAGATTTTGAGCTCCCTCATATAGAAGTATAATGCACACAGTGGTATCACTGTACAGGTTTAATGAAAACAGTGGAGTCACAGTATAGGGATAATGCACATAATGATGTCACAGTAGTGGGATTATGTACACAGTGATGTCAAGATACAATCTACTCAGCCATGTCAAAAAATACAGAGACAATGTACACAATGATATCAAAGTACAACAAGGGTGCACATTTTCTGGTCCAAAGGCCACATTGTCATATTGTACCAGGGGCCATAGTAAATCTGAGAGGGGCATTTCCTGCACGAGAGCTTTATGACACTTTACAGTAATAAATATCAAATGGACATCAAGGTCATCTCATGGTTCGAATTTAGGGACGGCCAACGATTTGAATGGGGGTCACTTGCTTGGTATTCCAGAAGGTGCATATGAGGCATCTATATTCATTGTAATTTTAGTGGGCTACAGAAGTGGCTGTTTCACAACTATAACTATAGAGAACATGCATATGTAGACTCCTCTCCAAACTATCTCTTTTCTCTTTGTCTGAAAGATAAGAACAATTTTATGGTATATCTTGTGAATATGCCCTGGTTGTGTCAGAAATTTAAAAAAAACAACCTCTTTTTAGGAAGAAATCAAGAGATAATATAGAAACAGTTTTTACTGGATTGCTCATTTAGGTTTCTTAAAATAGCATATACAGCCCTATAGTGCCAGCCATAAAGTTCCCACCATAACAGTACCAGCCATATCAGTGCCAGCCATAACAGTATCAATCATAGCTGTGCCATCCATAGCAGTGCCATTAATTGAATGTAGTTGAATAGTTTGTAGTTAAAACTTTTGACATTGCAATAACATAATCACACCAATAGCTTGCATGTGCATGCTTCCACTGCAACATTCCCTCACAAAAGATGTGGAGAAATGTTCCAGGGCTTCTGCCCATGCTCCGCAGACTTTCTCCCTCAATGTACAGTGAAAGGAAGCTGTGACTAGACTGGTTGGAAGTGCCCATTAGTGTAACTGCACATATATGTCATCCAAGCCATGGCCAATGTCACATTGATGCAATTGTCTTAAAGAGGTTGTCTCACTACATCAATTCATTACACCTCAGTCCTGTTTTCTCGGTTTCATTTTTGAATTCAGGGGGTGTTTACTGGCTTTACTGGCTACTAGTGGTCTGTAGTGCCAAGTACCAGGTCTGTAGCTATAGAGACCAGCACTGGCAGCTTATCAGGAGAGATCGAACAGGTCTGTAGCTATAGCGACCTGAAGATGCAGCCCATACAAGAGAGGATATCTAGGAATAGGTAAGGAATATGTTAATGGACACATATTTGCAAGATCTTTAACATAAAACTCAGACTTTGTTTAGTGAGAAACCACTTAACTCATGACACTGACTGATTGCACATAGTGGAGGTCAGTATCCTAGACAATGTGCAGTAACAAGCAAGTTAAGACTGTAGGAAAACAGGTGACAGAACAATTTTTGCTAATGCAATGTATTTTAAAAGCTTTTTTAAATTGTATTTTACTACCAAGGCTATTTGTTAAATTGGGAATTCCCCTTTAACACCCAGGTCTTTAGGGGAGGAAGATTAACAGAATGTTGTATCACGTTACCAAATGACAGGATAGCAAATTTCCCGACTTATATGCTCATTGTAGAAATACCAATCACTATCTTCTACAGTGCAAAAACATTACTGTAACAGTCTTTACATAGTGTATGTGAATAATCTGTATGATCATTTATTAAATGATCAGCTTTCATTTTGATCTATCCTATCAGTCTGGATCAATCTTTTATAATGGCAGCCTAATATATGAACAGTTCCATTTATTTGGAGGAGGTGGCCAACTTATGAAGGTAATCAATCAATTTCATGGTTGAAGCTACCTTGATTTGAGTTGTACACCAATGTACTATGCTATAACACACTTGGAGGTAGTATTACGCAAGTCCTATGGGAATAGTATCCCATACACATTCAAAAAGTAAAGTTAAGTAAAAGCTTAATTTTAAAGAAAGCTTCAACTTAAAGGGCTTTTCTCGCTACAAAGATCACATCTGTAATGATGGGGACAGTAAAAATAAGCACTTTTGCAATTGGGTTGTATTAGCTAAATCCTTTAGCAGATATTAGCTAATCTGCATGTGTCTAGCGCTAAATCAGCAGCCTGAGGTCGGGTCACGCCCCCTTTGCTGTTTTTCCTGCCTGATATTTAGTCCAGCTCTGTTAGGGACAGACCCCCTGTGTGGGACACGCTGTCCTGTGATTGGTTGTCCTGCATTCTCTTCCGTCTGAGCTATGTGAAAATGAAACTGAAACTGGTTTTCTATGCTGGCTGCTGTCTGTGTCTATGTTTTCATTGTTTTATACTCCCCTCTGAACTGTGTGATAAAGGCTGCCCTTATCACACAGTTGCCTGAGCTCTCTATGCTCCTCACACAGTGGCAGCTCTATGTGAAGGATCTTGGCAATTACTCAGTTTCTCTAGCTGCTAGATTCACTCTACCCCCATATAACCCACCCTTATACACTCTGCTCCCCCCACCCATATAACCCACTCTTATACACTCTTCTCCTCCCACCCATATAATCCACATTTATACACTCTGCTCCCCCACACATATAACACACCCTTATACACTATGCTTCCCTCTACCTTCTGCCTGATAAAATAGGGAGGAGCAGAGTGCATTTCTCACTTTTGTTTCATTTTCAGGCTGTATGTATAACTGCTTACACCAAGCAGGTGTTCTGGTTACAGGGAATGGAGCCTGCTAGGGGGGTGACAGCTCTGCAGGCATAAAAACTGAACATTGCAGAAGGTCTGCAGAGCTGTGACATTCTGTCTTTCCCACTGCTCACACAGAATGATGATGATGACTCAGGATGGAGCAGGGAAGACATGGTAAGGGAAGACAAACGTCCTGTGAGGAGAGATCTCCCCCGGGATTTGACGCTGTAAGCTGGAGAGATAGCACAAGATGCTTGCAAAACCCTGTACTGAGAAAACCCCTTTAATGTTTAGTGATATCACAACATTGGTATCGGTGTTGCATAAATTACTGTTTGGTTTAACACTGGTTTCCAAACCTACATTTTTACACTCTTGTCTAACCTTAACCATAATGTAACTGTAAATGTAAGTTCCCAAACCTTTTTTGGGTAATTTACTTCTCTGTTGTGCTTCTATGTCCACCAACATTATCGCCCCATCACTTCTGCTTCAATGTCCTTTCTGGCTGGGGACCAGAAGTGACATCGGAGTGACAGAGCCAAAGGACCTGGAAATGCCATGAAAAGGTAAGATAACCCCAAAAAATGCTAAAGACCTTAAAGGAGTTGTCTCACCATGCTGTTTTACACAGCCACAACCAGCTTTGGACTCACACTTCCTGATAAAGCTGTAGGTGGTTTTACAGCAGTGGTTGGCATATCAGCTCTGCTATTCCTATCTAATCCTTTTACAGTGACATGAATGCTAGAGGTTTTTATACTGTAGTGCACAAGACTACATAGCTATTAAGAGTAAAGTTTGTCATTAACTTAAGTAAACAATCTCCTGTTCTAGAGATAAGTTTCAGAAGGGAATGATGTCACCATAGTGGACAGTGCTGCTTGAAGAAATCAGAGATGAGAGAGGTGATCGTAACCTAGAGACATTTGTGTACATAAGCATTAGATAAAATATCCTCTATCTCCTAAATTAAGCAAAATAAGAACAGCAATGTGTTTGGTAATAGTCTTTACTTTCCTTTACTTACATGTTTAAAGCTAGTCACTGTGGTGAGAAAACCCCTATTAGGGTTAGGGTTATGGTTACTGTTATAGTTAGATATAATTTATTTGTTGAATTTCATCTAAATTTAATTTGGCCTGATACAAATTGAAGTGCTTCTATTTGAATGAAACTCATAGAGCAACACTAATTGGAAAACTTTGAATTTAGAGGATTCTTGCTTGTCTTCAGTGTTGCATTGCCATTTAAAGATAGCATTAATCTGCTTTCTTTTTCATTCTTTTACAGTTTGATACTGGATGTTTAATGATGCATACCACTAAGGAATTTGTCCAGGCATACTTTCTCACCAGGGGCATAGCTAAAAACTCATGGTGCAAAACTTCAGCTTGGACCCCATTACATTAATCGATTATATTACCACTATTTTTTAACGACAAGTTTCCTACTTGGCGTAATGGATGTCTGGTTTGTAGCGTGAAGAGGAAAATTAATTCTACCTACAGGGATTGTATATCGGTATATAGATATGTAAGCCTCCATTTAGGTACATAAGCCTCTACATTAGATAGGTAGATAGGCAGGTAAATAGGTAGACTCCATTAGGTAACTATAAAGGCCACTTAGTAGGTAAGTATATAGGCATGCATGAGAATGTAGGTATATAGGTTGCTTTACTATACAGATTCACTCAGTAGGTGATGAGATAAAGTCCCCCATTAGTAACCCCTAAATTGATATGTATGCCCCCTCAGTAGGTAGCTTGGCATATAGCTCCCCCTTAGTAGGAAGATAAGTATAAAGGTCCCCACAGTAAGTAGGTAGGTACATCTTCCCCATTATACAGCTATATAGACCCTCTCAGTAGGTAAGTAAGTATATAGGGTCCCCCAGAAGATAGGTTGGTATATATCGTAATTGTGGCATGCTCCATACGACTCCATTTTATGAGGCTATCCATATGTTCAGTATTAGAACACACTATTTGAGCAGCTTTACCTGGACAATGCAATATTTTATAAGCTATTTAAAAAACGTTCCAGGTAGAATATACACGTGAGTCATAAAGTATAATATAAACACTCATAGCTTATATAGTCGAACTACTTATAACTTATGTAAATTTCTAGATACCAAAAACCTTTAGCCTACCATTATAGTCTCCTAATGAATAAGCGCTCTAATGATTCAGATACTTGCAGAAAATATCTTGTATAGATTGGTTCAGAGTTTAAACTTACTCAGAAATGGCAGGACCATTATCGCTGCAATTACAAAATGTGTCTACACAGCACTAGTTACTTTTCATTGTGAGATCTTCATATTACCATCTCTATCAGCTTTTTGAAAGAAAAATTATGCCTTTTGTTACCTGTCACAATTTACTGAAAAAGTAGCCCAGCAAACTTAACTGAACCATATTCATGCTTAAAGAACACTGAATTTTTAATATAGAAATGTATGATTATTTGGTTAAAGCTGCACTAGCAGAATACTTTGTTCTTTATATATTGAAAACAGTTTTTTTTTTTTAATGAAAATAGATATCGTGTTTGTGTTTTATGTGATATCTTACATAAATTTAGACATAAGAAAATGACTAGAAATTTTTTATTCAGTTAATCCTACCCTATGGTTAACATTGCTGCTGTCATTAATATTGTAATTTAAATGGAATTTTCTTAATGTTAAAGGCCTTGGTAGCCCTCAAAAAGGGTGTTTACAAGGAGAGAAACATTATAATCTAAATATGAAATATTTTGTGCCCAGAAGATACATGCACATTGTACCCAAAAATGCCAACCAAATAGTTTATACCATTTGATGTACATACTCATCAACTTTTCAGTAACTCTTAAATTCTTAATGTCAGTGATCAAGGTTAAAGATCTATCATCCAAATATGCATCATTAATAATCTGCTTTATACTACTGTGCTGGTCTACTGTTGCCAGTTTGTTGTTAATAAACAACAAACTAGACTGCTTCATTATGTGCTCTGAATAATAAAATAAAATGAAGCCATTATGGTTTTTGGGGAATTTTATATGATTGCAGACCTTTCTTTAGACCCTTTCATGACACAATATCCAAAATCTCACTCCATTAACTCCTTAACGACCAGCCACTGGTTACAAACGACCCGTGGATGTTGCAGGTCGTTAATCTATGACGTCTAGAGATATCACTACAGATAAAGAAGTTTTGCGGCTCCCATCGCCTCAGTTGCGCTAGGAACAGAGCTGTGGGTACCAGCCCTTTTCCTAGAGCAGGGAAGTAGAGGAAACTTCTGATCCCTGTCCCTTAATATTTTGATTTGGCATAATCAAAGGGCATCCCCCTGTTACAATGGGTGATTGGTACTTCTGGTGACCGGATGGAGCAGGGGAACATCTATACAGTCAGCCCTGGGGACCTAGAGTAGCCCCAAAGCTCTCTGTATACGAAACCTGCAGTCAGGGCACACTGTGTGCTGCCTGATTGCTGCCTGTGTCAGTTTGAAACCGAAGGTAATGTATTAGCCTATTCATGTAGGCTAACATGTTACTAAGTGCAAAAAAAAAGTATTAAAAAGTTATCCCTTAATGCGATTAAAAAAAAGTAAAAAAAAAATAAAAAAAAAACTTGTAGAAAAAATAAATAAAATAAATAATAAATATTTAATAAAAAAGTTATTGTGCATACATTACACAAAAAAAACCCTACACATATTAGGTATCTACATGACCAAAATAACCTGTAGAATTCACCCAACTGGTTATTTAGTGTGAAATGTGAATGATGTAAATGTAAACTATGCGCCCAAAAAAATACAACTTCTCCCTCATACACTTTAAAAATTAAAAAGTTATGACTCTTGCAACACAAGGAGGCAAAAACTAAATTTTGCTGATCATTAAGTACTTTTCACACTTGGGGCTTAAGGGGTTAAAGGGTTATTCTCATCACATTGATTAGCTTTAAACCAGTCAAAGCCAAAGCTTGTAGCCAAAAGTTAATATTACTAAATACATTGCTGTTTTGACTTTGCCTCCCCTTCAGAGATAGAGCAGTATTTATCTCCTGCTTGTATGGAAAAGCTTCACTAAATTACCAACACCTCATTATGCTATAGCAGCTGTGGCCGAGACGGAAAAGTCACTCCCTGATGTTTCAACCCTTCCATCACGAATTTCCCTTTAACAGGCTCAACTAAAAATATCAGAGCTGAAATGTCAGTCACTGCTCTAGAAGCGCCCACAGCCTGAACAGGAAGGGGAAGCCTTAAGCTGTTAAGAACAGGATATGTGAAACAAACTGATAAGAAAACCCTTTTAATGTTGCAAGAATATAATTTTCATATATTGATATATTATCTAATATTTACTAGGTAATGTGTAATACATGATGATACAGCATAACAATATCCTAGGTTTGTGTGTGAATAGAAAATAAACTCACTGTATTCAAAATTACATCATAGCACATTGATAAACCTGTACTAAATTAAATGTATATTGTAGGTTGGAATTATCTTTATTCCATTTACATCTTTATATGAACAGGACATTCTATATCAATAGAAGCTGTAGTACTCTGAGTAGCTTCTTCAGTGTTTCTTTAATCCATACTTTAAAGATGACTTTTATTGAAGATAATAATACTTGTCATTGGCCTGTTAAAAGTGAACATTAGCATTCTTTTCTTTCAGAATACTCTTTGAGATGATAGGAATTGGATTATAATGTAGAAAAGACGAGATGACTGAAATGATACATATTTATTTTAACTATATATCACAGAGCATTGCATTAAAATCTCCAGCTATTGTTTAGTTACAAACATTGACAGCCAGATGCATCACCAATTTTACTTTATATATTGCCATAGATACGTGACTTTGAAGCAAGGCAAGGAATTTAGCTAAAAAAAATTATACTGAAGACTTTCTGCTCAAGAAGAGAATGTTTTTCAAAGAATTGTAGTTTGTAGGAAATGGAAATCAATGAGCAGTTACAGCGCAGAAAGACACAAGTGTTTTTCTAGCTCCTGATACTCCAATAATATGAATTCATTAAGTGAAGAATGGATTTTTGTTTAGCCACATATGATCCTGGCTTTGCTTACAAAAGTGCCAAAAGGATGAACCACTAGGCGATGTTGACTCTTATTTTCATATATTTTTGATATATATTATGAGTATACTATATATTTTATATATCCATACATAATATTATATTACATATATTATTATATATACAACACATATATATATATATTGTTGAAACCCTGACTCAGATATGGTGTAAGCAAAGACTTAAACTGTTTAAAATATATAGTGTGAGACAGTGCTGGCAGAGTTATGGAGGGAAGATATATTTCTCCTAGACTGCTCTCCTGTGCGGCTTTGGGGAGTAGGGGGATCAATGCGTGTCACCGAGAGGCCTGGTCTAGGAGAAGGAAGGTCGACAGTTTGTGTGTCAGTAACACTATGCTACTGGCACGTTGTAGTATAAGCGGTTCCAATCCGCTTTGTCCGGGTTGGCTTTTTCTGGAGTGGTCAAAGAGCAGGGTGGGTGGTCACTCCCACGCACCAGTTGAGGCTGGTGTCAGGCCTATAAAGCCTGGGCCTGCAGGCCTTTGTGAGGAGTTCTGCTGTATACTCTGTGCCTGAAAGACCCATTGTAAAGACGTCTTGCTGTGAGTGCTAAGCTGTGTTAAAGACTAGTCAGGGAACACCGTGTCTAGTAAGTGCTCAACTGAGCAGGTCTTTATTTTCTGTCAGCCTGACGTTAAGGCTTGTTTTGTTTTCAGTTTTGCACTTGCTAAAATAAACCCAGGCAATGCCTGGACTTGAACTTGAAGTTTGTGTCACTGTCTCTGTCCACTGAAGCCCACACAGCCGACCTGTTGCTGGTCCCCCTCACAATATATATACAGTTGAAACCAGAAGTTTACATACACTATATAAAAATACACATATACATGTTTTTCTCACTATCTGATATGAAATCAGAATAAACCTTACCCATTTTAAGTCAATTAGGAACCAAAATTATTTATATTTGGCAAATACCAGAATAATGGTATAGAGAATTTTAAGGCAATTTTTATTAATTACTTTTACTTACTTTCTGCAAAGTCAAAAGTTTACGTACACTATGATTACTATTGTAACGATCCGGCGATGACAGTAGGCACTGACACGTCGATCGTTGGTAAACAGGTATGGATCTACTGTGATCACCGCGGGCAAAGATGGTAGATATGGATGCCCATGCCAGGGAGCGGAGTCTAAGGCTATGTTCACACGGCTTAAAATGGGACATATTTCAGTCCATAATTACGCGCCGTAGTGCACGAATTACGGCTGGAATACGTCCCAGTCATTACGGTAATCCACAGCCCTCAGAGAACTATGGATTACGTCTCCTCTCCCTGCTCGGCGTATCCGCCGCGGGGGGAGATAAGTGACAGGTCATTTACTAGCGGTGTATACGCGCCGCTAGTAATGATAGTCTATGGGCCGGCGAGGTGCCGGCCCCCTGCTCCCGTCCACACGACGTAATTGCGGGGTGTAATTACGCCCCGTAAATAAGCCATGTGAACATAGCCTAAGGGGCCCTCGGTCTTCACCGGAACCCGCCGCAAGGCCAGCCGGGATTTGCTACGGGAAACCCCCAGGTTGCTACCCCTGACATGGCCCTGACGTGGCTATCCGTGGTGACAGCCGAGGTGCAGAACAGGAACACCAGACACTGGGAGCAATGGTGGCAGATGGTGGTGGCTGTAGGAAGACAGGTCACAGGTCAAGAGGCAGGCAATTGGGACACTGACCCAGTAAAGAGCAGAAAACTACTGAGTGTGTGCCTTAGGAGGTGCAGTGCGTGCACTTAACCCCAGGGAGCAGGAGTCAGGATGTTTGAGTACAAAGTAAAAACACTCACACAACAGGGATAGGAAATAGGAGGGGGAAGGACACAGCAGCGGGGCACAGGCTGCCGAGACCCCTGCACAGGGAGCCATAGCGGAGACATGGCAGGCACGGACATGACGAAGGTCACCGACAGGGACTGTGGCGTGAACCGTGACAGTGCCCCACCCTCAAAGCCCCTTCCTCCCCATCCAAATCACAGAACGGAATTCCACATAGGTCAGGGGCTCACAACGTCTATGGAGGCAACCCCAAAACCAGATACAGGCTGAATGATAGCCAGTATTGGGAAAATCTAGATAAGGAGGTGCACAGGAGGAACAAACGGGGCACTAGACAAAATGGGGGGAAGCCAGGGTGGGAAAACAAGCAAAACAGGTACAGGAGCTCCGGGCGGGACCAAGAGCCAGCGGGTGCAGAAGCTCTGGGCAGGACCAGAAACCAGTGGGTACAGAAGCTCTGGGCGGGACCATGAGCCAGACACATAGGTAGGTTTCAGACTGGCATGACAGCAGGTAAAAAAAAGACACGTAGGCAGGGTCACCACGGTGGGATCCATGTTCAGTTCTTTCTGTAACGATCTGACAGAAGGCACTGACACGTCGATCGTTGGTAAATGGGTGTGGATCCACTGTGATCACCACGGGCAAAGATTGTAGAGATGGAGGCCCATGCCAGTGGTCTAAGGGGCACAGGCCGCCTAGACCCCTGCACAGGGAGCCACAGTGGAGACATGGCAGGCACAGACACGGCAACGGTCACAGGCAGGGACCGAAGTGTGAACCATGACAACTATGCCTTTAAACAATATGGGACAGTCCGTATGATGATGTCATGTCTTTGGAAGCTTTTGATTTATTGCCAACATCTGAGTTATTTAGAGACACAGCTGTGGATGTTTTTCAATGCACTCCAGAAACACACTATTTCTGTTTGTAACATAAAGGGAAAGTCTAAAGAAATCAGCCAAGATATCAGGAAGAGAATTGTTGACTTACACAAGTCTGCATCATCCCTGGGTGCACATTCCAGATACCTGAAGGTGCCTAGTTCATCTGTTCAAACAATTATGTGCAAGTAAAAATGAGACTATCCAGCCACCATACCGCTCAGGAAGGAGATGAGTTCTGTGTATCAGAGATGAATGTGCTTTGATCTGACATGTGCATATCAACCCATGAACAAAAGCAAAGGACCTTGTGAATATGCTGACGGAAGCTGGAAAGTTTGTGTCATTATCCACAGTAAAAAAGGTACTGTATCACATGGGCTGAAAGGCTACACTGCCAGGAAGAAGCCATTACTCCAAAAGAAGCATATAAACCAGAATACAGACCTACATTTTTGGAGACATTAAATGACATAATGACCATTGTTATGTTTGTAGGAAAAAGGGAAGCCTAAGAACACCACCCCCACTATGAAACACGAAGGTGGCAGCATCATGTTGTGGAGTTGTTTTGCTGCAGAAGGGACAGGTGCACTTCACAAAATAGATGACATCATGAAAAACAAGATTATGTGGCAATACTGAAGCAACATCTCAAAACATCAGCTAGGAAGTTAAAGCTTGGGTGGAAATGAATCTTCAAGATGGACAATGACCCAAAGCTACTGCCAATCTGGTTACAAAGGGTGACATGTGTGAATGGGGCTGAGTCCAGTTTTCTGGCCTGTAAGTTCCAGGATTCATACATGTCACCAAAAGTGGCTTAAGGATAATATTTTGGAGTGGCCATCACAAAGCCTTGATCTCAATCCTATTGAAAATGTATGGGCAAAGCTGAAAAGGCAGGTGCAAGCAAGGCAACCTACAATCATGGCTCAGTTACAGCAGTTCTGTCAGGAGGAATGGACGAAACTTCCTACCAACTATTGTGAGAAGCTTGTGGAAGGATATCCAAAATGTTTGACCCAAGTCATACAGTTTAAGGGCAATGCTACCAAATACTAATAAAATGTATGTAAACTTTTGACTTTGCAGAAAGTAATAAAAATTCCTTAAAAAATTATCTCTCTCTCATTATTCTGGCATTTGGCAAATATAAATAATTTTGAAATCCTAATTGATCTATAACAGGTATGGTTTATTGATTCATGGGCTGATAGTGAGAAAAACATGCGCATGTGTCTTTTTTACATAGTGTATGAAAACTTTTTAGTTTCAAACTGTATATATTTTTATTATATATATTATATATATATATACATATATACACAAATATCTATTAATAATTATATATATATATATATATATATATATATATATATATATATAACAGTAAAGTCTTTGCTTTCACCATATCTGAGCCAGGGAAATTTCTAAACATATATGTAGGGCTTTATTGACCAAATGCAGTGTCCTTTTGGCACCCCACTGCTGGCATTCCTCTGTATATCTTCTTTCAACTATAAACAAAGGTGGACTTTTATTTTCTATACCGATGGACAAAATACAAACTTTTTTTTTAACAGGGGAATCCTATGTGTGATATATGCCACTGCATTTCTATACAGTAGCAACCATTTCAACCTTCTATTTTAGATATCCCAGTAATCCCCCTGATAATTACCTCCAGTGGAAGTTTGACATGTAATGCAAAAAATGACTAGAACTTCTCTTAACTGATATCCTACATTGGTATGGATATGCTATAAAATTAAAAATGTCTGCCTAAAATTTTGTAGGTCCCCTTATAAGGCCACAACAGCTCTGATCCATTAGGGCTTCACAAGATTGAGATCTGAGGAATATGGATGCCAAGTCAACACCTTGATTGAAGTCTTTGATTGAAGTTTTAAACCAATACTTACTTTTTTTGCAGTGTGACAGAACTGCCATAAAGGGATAAATCGTACTTTGTCTTCAACTTATGTAGGTGATATTTGTCAAAGTAACATTCATATAAATTCCGGGACCCAATATTTTTCAGCAGAAAATTACCCACTATCTCCACCAGTCTTATTTCCATGGCAATTCTGTTGCCATCTCTTCCGCATGCAAGGTATACAATAAATGTGCAGTCATCCATATTGTGAGAAAGAAAGTATGAATTATCAGACTAGGCCACTTTATTAGAAGAACCAAAAAATGGAGTGCGTATGATACTTGTGTGCAATATAAAATTTAACTTTTACTTCACAATTTAAAATAATATGCGGCTGAGCATTAAATACATAAATCAAAAATACATATAAGTGCCAATAAAAGAATGGCGCATTGATAACTACTAACTTTGACGAGTCACTGGGGGTCTCCACACCGGTGTAGATCGTTAGAGCACTCGCCCCGACAAGGGCGACCCCTAACCGGTATAGAGGCTTACCCTATAGACTCAAGTCTTACCCTTACGTGGTAATCATACAGAGTCCCAACATGTTTCGACCCACCACAGTCTCTTCAGGGGACAAATGAAGTGATGTATATAATCTAAAAATGGAATCAAAAAAAATTCAAAGATTGAGGGTATAAACAGATGAAGTCACCCCCAATCTATCCTGTCCCATATTAGATATCTTATAGTGCAGGTTAATATGTATCAAATTGCTGCTGGGGTATATATAGCCATATCATGTGTATATACAACAGAGGTGGTGTTCATAATGCAGACTATCCAATCACCTCCCAGCACATGCGGATTCAAAACCCCACAACAGCACAAGCACATGTCATCAAAGGAGGATAGTCTGTACTTACCAACACAAAAATTGCATGAAATGCAAGGTCATAGAGCGTATGGCTCCAAAAGACACACGGAAGGGCTATGGTGTGCCCGCCGTTTGTTTGAATGCACAAGCAGCCTTAAATGTGACGGAAGGCGGATGTATTCTAGCCGTCGCCGTGGCAACCCGGTCACATGCCTGCTCCGTCCTCCGTCACTTCCGCCCTTAGGGCGCGAAGTCCGGGCAATGACTCCGCCCTGAGTGCCGGAATGTGTGACGTGCGCTATGTCGCGCGCGCAACGTCACTTCCGCCCACACTTGCCGAGTGCTGAACGGCCACTTCCGTCCACTGTGTAGTGCAAAAACGGCAAGTAAAGTGGCTCGAGCGCAGCACTTTAATACATAATGTGCACACGAACAACGGCCATTCAGAAGGGGCACGAAAAAATCTCAACTCGCGACCCCAATGGACAGAAATAAAATGTAAAGATAGGTCTTGTTTGGCATCATCCTGATAGTGATCAGGATGAATTAGATATGACATAGATAGTAAGTATATGACACAATGGTGCACAGTGATATATAATGACATAATTAAAATTCAGAAGTACATGTGTTAATTAGTATGGAGGAATATTAGAAGAAGAGGGTAGTGACATATTTGACTCAATTATATGTATGTAAATAGAGTTGCCTAATAAAGCTGTGGAGTTTAGAAAGACGGTCTTCCTGTGGGTACACCGAGACCTCTCATATGCTTGCCACGCTTATAAATAGCAACTAAAATTTAGCTGTTCATTGAGTCCCTGTGGATATGTAGTTCCTAGAGTGTAAATCCAAAAGGTTTCACGTCTAAGGAGATCCATATCAAAATTACCCTTCCTTTCATTAGGTGTGAGAAGATCAATTCCCATAACTTTGAGATCCTTAGAAACACCCCCATGTTGACTCCAGATGTGTCTGGATACTGGAGTGTCTCTTTTATTACGAATGTCACATAGGTGTTCACCTATTCTCCTTCTCAACTCCCGGGTGGTCTTTCCCACATAGTCCAGTCCACATGGACATCGAATGCGGTAGATCACTCCTTTTGAACGACAGTTTATGAAATGTTTAATCATAAATGACTGTCCAGTTTTAGTACTCCTGAAAGTTTTTCCAGTTTCTAGATGTGGACAGCCTATACACCCGCTGCATTTATAGCAGCCTTTTGGCTGTCTATTTAGCCACGTCGAGTCACTTTGAGGGGGTACATAATGACTTCTCACAAGGCGATCTTGGAGACTCTTTCCCTTTCTAAATGTGATGGCTGGTCTCAAACCCACTTTATCCTTGATATCAGGATCCATTAAAAGGATGTCCCAGTGTTTAGTTAATATCTTACGGACTTCATTAGAGGCTACATCAAAAGTTCCTATCAATCTTATGATTCCTGAGTCAAGTAATCTCTCTTTCTTTTTAGGAGCCAAAAGGCATTTTCTATCCGTGCGGAGTGCAGAGTGATATGATTCCTTGAGTATCCCCTCCGGGTACCTCTTTTCCCTGAATCTCTCACACATGTCTTTGGCCTGATGACACAATTATTTTTTAGAGGAACAATTGCGACGCAATCTCAAGAATTGTCCTCGTGGGATTCCCTTCTTCAAAGAATAGGGGTGGCTACTACTCCAGTGCAGGAGTGAATTACATGCCGTCTCTTTGCGATAGATGGAGGTTTTCAATCTCCCATCATGTCCTTTTGTTACCATCACATCTAGGAAAGCTAATTTAGTGGGATCTATCTCATAGGTGAACTTGAGTCCAATACAGTTTTGGTTTAAACTTTGCATGAACTCTATGAACTCCTCTTTTTTCCCACTCCACAGGACAAAGATGTCATCAATATATCTTGTATAGAATGCAATGTTTTCGATGTATTTAAGGGGTTCATCGCCAAAGACTATTGTATCCTCCCACCACCCCAAGTATAAATTAGCATAACTTGGGGCGCAGGAATTGCCCATGGCGGTTCCTCTCAATTGATGGTATAATTTCCCATTGAATAGAAAAAATTTTTTTGTGAGAACAAACGTTAAGAGATCCAACACAAATTTATTATGTAAATCAAATTGTTGACCCCTCCCTCTAAGAAAATATTCAGATGCCTTAATCCCCAGTTCTTGTGGATTGGAAGTATATAGCGACTCCACATCAATGCTTCCCAAGAAGCTGTCTTTGGGTACCATTATGACATCAATTTTTCTTAGGAAGTCCATGGTATCCCTTGTGTAAGACGATAGGGATTCTACAAAATTCTATCAGGATGATGCCAAACAAGACCTATCTTTACATTTTATTTCTGTCCATTGGGATCGCGAGTTGAGATTTTTTCGTGCCCCTTCTGAATGGCCGTTGTTCGTGTGCACATTATGTATTAAAGTGCTGCGCTCGAGCCACTTTACTTGCCGTCTTTTGCACTACACAGTGGACGGAAGTGGCCGTTCAGCACTCGGCAAGTGTGGGCGGAGTGACGTTGCGCGCGCGACATAGCGCACGTCACACATTCCAGCAATCAGGGTGGAAGTCATTGCCCGGACTTCGCGCCCTAAGTGGCGGAAGTGACGGAGGACGGAGCAGGCATGTGACCGGGGTGCCACGGCGACGGCTAGACTACCGCCCTCTTCCGTCACATTTAAGGCTGCTTGTGCATTCAAACAAACGGCGGGCACACCATAGCCCTTCCGTGTGTCTTTTGGAGCCATACGCTCTATGACCTTGCATTTCCATGCAATTTCTGTGTTGGTAAGTACAGACTATCCTTCTTTGATGACATGTGCTTGTGCTGTTGTGGGGTTTTGAATCCGCATGTGCTGGGAGGTGATTGGATAGTCTGCATTATGAACACCACCTCTGTTGTATATACACATGATATGGCTATATATACCCCAGCAGCAATTTGATACATATTAACCTGCACTATAAGATATCTAATATGGGACAGGATAGATTGGGGGTGATTTCATCTGTTTATACCCTCAATCTTTGAATTTTTTTGATTCCATTTTTAGATTATATACATCACTTCATTTGTCCCCTGAAGAGACTGTGGTGGGTCGAAACATGTTGGGACTCTGTATGATTACCACGTAAGGTAAGACTTGAGTCTATAGGGTAAGCCTCTATACGGTATAGGGGTCGCCCTTGTCGGGGCGAGTGCTCTACCGATCTACACCGGTGTGGAGACCCCCAGTGACTCGTCAAAGTTAGTAGTTATCAATGCGCCATTTCTTTATTGGCACTTATATGTATTTTTGATTTATGTATTTAATGCTCAGCCGCATATTATTTTAAATTGTGAAGTAAAAGTTAAATTTTATATTGCACACAAGTATCATACGCACTCCATTTTTTGGTTCTTCTGTTTATGTGCGATGGAGTAATTACCTAATGTTCAATTAATTATTAGGGATAAGTTCCTTTTTTCTAGGCCACTTTATTACATTGTTCAGTTTATGCTAACGTGCCCTTTATAGAGGATTCTGTTAGTTCACAGGGCTCAGCATAGGTTCAGTGATTATCCTGAAACCAATTCATATTGTATGTTGAGAGAACACTGACTTTGACTGCTATTCCCAGTACTGGAGAATAAATCAACCCACCTCTGCTTCACCTGGAAAAGAATGTTTCCACTGATTCTACCTTATTCTGTGTCATGTCCGTTAAAGTTGCACACTGACCTAGTAACCAACTTCTTCCCCACTCTATTATTATTCACGTGCTTCTCTCCAGTTCCCTTTGCTGTTCCGTCTTGTGAGCAATGTACTCTGGCCTTTTGTATAACTGGCAGGAATGCATCACTTGTCTTTATATTTATAAGATCTTTAAGATCTTTCCAACAAACCTTATAGGTCTTATAGATGCTCTGTACAGAAGGTCATGGGGTACTTTTCTGGGTTTAGACGGTTAATCAATGAAAACATTTCTGACGGTCCCCATGGTCTGTACCTCTCTGGGGATGCACTGACAGTTAAGAAAGGTTTTGTCATAGCTGGTGGTGGAATCTGGCTGGGAATTGGTGGTGCAATCTCTGATCTTACTGAAGTATACTGAGAAGGATCTATTCTGACTCTTTGAGCCATACCACCTGCAGATGGTCAGGGTTTGATTCGGGGTTGTGAACAATTGTCCCCCCTTCATACATGTCTTTGCCCCCCCCCCTTACCTTTAGCATTGTAGGCATCTCGCACTATCTGATTGAATGTCTACATGTGTCTAAGGACCTGATGACACTACCCTTTTATGTCTTTTTGTGATTACTCTAAATTCCTGGGTCAGAGTCTGAATCTGTGTCTTGGTCATTGAATGACATTATGTTTGCTTTTTGGTCTCTATATGTGCTGCTCATGGCAAGTATCCTTCAATGTATTTAAATCCATCCCTCCATCCCTTTACTCCATAAGTAATATGTGTCCTCTGTTTGGTCTGACAGCGTCTGAACTGGTTGATTCACCGTAGCAGGGACAAGAGTGTCTACATTGTGAACTGATGGTTTCTGAGGTTGGTGGCAGCATTCATTAACCGGCATAAAGGGAAATGGCCCTTCTTCCTCTGCTCTCCCTGTCTCTGTGTTGTCTTGGTGTTCCATTGGTTTGTCTACCATGTTATATACATCTTTTCTTTCATGCAACTCTTCCCACAAAACTCCAGTAGTGACAAGTTTTGACACCTTATGTTATTTTTGTGCTTGTATCAACAAATCATTTTCTTTTAACCAACCTCTTTAGTCTTCTAGAACATTTCTCCACAACTATTCATCTAATCTACCTTCTGGAACCATGGGCCACATGTATGAAAACTGTTTAGGTCTAAAACTCACTTTGTTGCCCATAGCCACCAATCAGAGCACCCCTTTCATTTCATATAGTGCTCTGGAAAAATGAGAGGGCTCTCTGATTTGTTGATACAAGCACAAACATAACATATCCGATGTGTATTTCTTTGATCAATCTCCTAATTCTTTCTATACCTTTTTTCCCTTCTTTCATAACTACAACTGTGATGTTGTTAAATGGGTTTTGCCAGGATCTAATTTCATACCTCCTGCATCCATCTCTTCAGCTCTGTGTGCTCAGAAGGGGGTGTGATTTCTTTGAATTGCATATCATGTGACCCAGCAGTATGACATCACCACTTTCCTCTCTGTAGTCAAAGAAAGGTCTGTTTCTGTAAAGCATTGGGAGTAGCTGAGAGCTAATGTTTTTGCGTCACAGCACAAGGGTCCTAGGTTCAAATCCCTGCATGAATCAAACCTGTGATTTTTTCTCTTTATCAATGCACAGACCTCATTGAGGCTTCTTTTTTTATTTATTTGCACTGTTTGACTAATTACTAAGGAGTTTAGAGGACGGGAGTATAATGACAGCATCTGGGGTTTGAACACTCAGTAGCTGCCTGAGAGGAGAAGTGATGTTTGAGCATGTGCGACCAGAACTGAGGAGCTGTCAGCCCTGGTCATATCCCCTGGAGATAAGCTGTAAACAATGGATCACTAAAGGAGCAGCTAAAACAAAAACGAAGAAGAACTAAAAATGAATGGTGAAAATGTTTATTTCATTTGCAAACTTCCCACGTCAATTTACTTTGTGGCAAAACCCCTTTAATGTCTGAATCCCACTCTCTTGTGACACTGACTTTTTATTTAAATTTCCCATGTTTCCCCAGTCCTTTTCCAGCAAGACAGTAAATTCCTGTGATTTTTCTCCCTTGAGCAGAATTTTTTTTAAAAAAACCACAAAACAAAGCAAAACTCTAGTGCCTGCCCTTCTGATTTATCACTCTTCGCTTTTTGAGACGCCCTCTAAAGAGACCTTTCAGCCCTGGTCAGAGCCTGAAATATATCTCAACAATATACTGGGATCTCCTTTACTCTGACACACAGTCAGGTCTTCACAAGTACTTGCTTTTTCAACACAACAGGTTTTCTTCCCGTGCTTCTGCACAAATGCTGCATTTCACCAGTTCACCACTAGAGATCTCACTTCATCTTCTCTGGAACAAATCACTGCAAAATTCACCAACTGACCACTAGGGGTCTCACTTCACTTTGTCTGGAACACTTCACTGTACAATTCACCAATTGATCACTTGCCTCACAAAAAAAACAACAAAAAAATGTCTCTCTCTACCACCTTGATTTGTCTATTCAATTCAGTTTAATTCAGTTGTTCACCACATTTCGTATAGCAACATACCAACACAAGAGAGCATTTTTTTCAGGTTCTTATTGCAAAAAGATCTGCTGCTCTCATTACATTAATGAATCCTGTTAATCACAGAGATATCACTCAAACTCGGCATCACGCAACTATGAAGCAAAGGTAAGGTAATAAGTTTACCTTGTTTTGCTGCAGCTTAATTGTTTGTTTCATATCTGCACAGATTCCAAGGTGTTTGAACGTATCTCAACACTTGGCAGCAGTCCAATCCACGTCAGCGCCACTTTATATCGGAGAATAAGGTAGACATGTATGATCGGGTTTTTCACCCTTTTCTTGCGTAAAATGCGCCTAAGTGAGCAGTATACAATGTCTAACATGCCAAACGAATGTGATAGGCACATTGTTTGTAAGACTCCACACTTTCTAATGTGCCTAACATGAGGGGGCGTTCTGGGGGTGTGTCACACCACATTCGTAAGATTAGACACATATATGAATGTGGTTCGGCAAAACTACGCGCATTACTGCTTGAACAGGCAGACCTATTTCAATGTGGTCTGTCTCAGCCTAAGAGGCTATTTTCTGTAAGGGGCAAAAATGTCCAATATTTCTCAACTTACACCAGTGCAGTCATAAAAAGTGATTTCTGATAATTATCAAACTATATAAGATTAAATTATTTAACTGTAATAAAAAATGTTATCATAAAAAATAATATTAAATTATATAATATCCCAAAAATATAAAAATATCTCCAATAAAATGTATTTAAATTTAATAGAATCTAAAACTAATTTTACATTCAATAACCCACTGATGATGTTGTTCAGATTTTTCAATTTTTACTACATTAAATTTGAAATGTATTTTTGCTGCTCTCACCCTTTAGTCTACATACAGCAAGAGCCAGCACAGCACAAGTCTTGCTGCGACCTGTTGTTCACCAAGCAAGATCCGTACCATAGTTTCTATTCACTGTCATGCTATTCTAATGACTTTTCTTTTATTTCCAGCCTGTCCATAACCTTAATACATGTTAGGTGCATTACTTATGTGCCTAAGTTCTGTAATGCGCCTAACACATATGCAAGGCGCGTTGAACTTTATACCTCCTTTTGAATCACACAAAAACCACTTTCATACATTCAGGTGCATTATACACTGAAAATGAGACTCGACAATTCACTTCAAAGTGTCTTCCTTCATACATGTCTCCCTAAATGTTCTCCCAGACTTGTTGTGCGGTATCCAAATAAAAAGTTAACCCAAGAGTGTATGTACACAGACACCATTGAAAGAATGAGGGACATTTACAAAATGTCGGTACAGCCTTTCTTTTCTTTATTATAAGTTTGGCAAGAGTTTTTATAATCTTTGTTTATAGGAGCACCATTGTACAAAACAGATAGTATATCTTTACTGGACAAGACAATATAATCAACATTTAAGCAACACCTTTTCATTGTAATTCATTATTATAACAATCCCCTCATTAATTATCACATTGTTATTGGTTAGTTTATTAGCTAGACTAGGCCTTTTATTATTCTTAATACTCAGTTGTTAGTAGTAGTGCGCTTGACAGAATGTTTATCTCTAACCTTTCCCCTAATTCTAGCTTTTAGCCAGCTGTTCGATGTGGCCTTGTGGATAGCAATGATAACTATAAACATGCGGTATTATCAATATCTTTTGCAAAAAGAGAGTCTCAAGCTTAAGAAAAACAGAGTACAAAGACATAAAGTTACGTGTGATGGAAATGTACTGCAATGAGAGATGTTTGTCGGCCATCTTGTCAGTTCATTTAAAAACTGCAAACTTGTAATGCCATTCATTCCATAAAGACTAAGTAAAGATTTTTAATATCCATATCACCTGTTTGTCTCCTTTGGTTCAAAATCTGCTTCCATTTACCAACCTATGCTTGTACCATGTCTGCCCTGAACTCGTGCCTGTGACCTGACTCTGATTGTACACTGCCAGCCTTGACCTTCTTGCCTGTGAAATGACTATGCTTCTGCCTGACCCTTCTGTACTAAGCCTGAAGACAGTCGTCTCTGCTGTGACCTCGCTGGGGTTAATGACCTGGTGGATTGGGAAGGAAGACCAGAGGCTCCTTAGACTGTTATTAGGTGAGTCTTATGACAAAATCGCAGCTGACATAGTGGAATAATCTCTGCACGTTACACTATATAGTGAAATAAAGAATAAACTTACTATAAATATCGTGACCAGCTTCTTCAGCGAGTTAGTTTTGTGAATTAAATACATTCTAAACACTGTTTACCTACAGGGAATACAACAAGTCCATCAAGTTTGGTAAAAAAAGATGTAATTTCTAGTAATATAACTGCTAGAATTTTACTTATGGATGTAAAAGAGTTTAACTTGATGGTGATATCACAGCTTTTCGTGTTATCTGCTCCTATCTCAAAACAAAAGCCATTGAAGAGCATTGACAAAGGTAAGATAACATTTTATATCGCAATATCATGGTGCATTATCTGTCAAGTTTTGAAATCTTTAATATTTTATTCCCAACGGAACACTGATCACGTATCAGAAGTTAGATATTTTTCCATTTTATTTGAAAAAATGACTAATTTAGAAACTGATGGCAGCAGAACATCTCAGAAAAGTTGGGACTGGGTTAAAAAATTAAATTTGTGCAACTATAAAATATATTTTAACAGGGAAAATAAACAGATAATGAAAATTAAAAGAAAAAAATAAGGGATTAGAAGATGCATTACTGAAAGGTGAGTAGACCTCAAATTATGGGATGGCAACCATAACACGGTGTATCTCAAGTTAGATATGAGAGAAAAAGCTTCTAAATAATTTATATTGGTAATGTTCTCTATTCAGTTGATTGAGTTTGACTGTTTGATATTTAATATAATTGTTAAATCTTTAAGTCGACAGAAAAGTATTAGAATAATAGCCTCTAAATAATACATGAATTTAAAATGGATGGATGAATATTAAACAGAGTAAAATGAGTTATTTCAGAATGTTCCATTTATCCTTGCCAGCAGTGAGTGATATTAACATACCCAAACTATAAATTTAACAGTTGCTTTCTTCTGTTATTAGTTTACTGCATTCGTGAAAATTGTGTGTGGGGAAAATAACAAAGAAATATCGAAAAATATGAAGACAAAGTGTTAAAATGATCTATAGCCAGAGCTTTTAAATTCTAAACAGAGATATTACTAGAATGCAGTGAAACCGGATAATATTTTAACCTAAAAAATGATCCTTTATCTTTTTAGTGTTAGTTGAAAGTTTCCTGTCTATCGTATATGTGTTTACTTTCATTACAAACCCAAAAGTCTAATTTAAAGTTAAATTTGCCCTATAAAACTTATGGTTTTATAGGGCGACATGTATGAAAACTTAGAATGGGTACAATCCACCTACAAATACAACTGGGAGGTCTTGAAGCGGTTCCTCCCTCCCGTCAACAGGGTTGGCTCCCGTAATGGGAAAAGGATGACTGAGCTCCACCAAATCCATGCCAAGGGCTGACACAAAAGCAAAATCAACAAAGTTGGCAGCCACCTCGAAATTAATCAGGGTCTGCCCAGGTACCGACTTAGAATGAAAAACAAGGACACTGGCACTAATACTTTTGAAATAAACTCATAAAATACCTGGATGCCTGACTAGCTCCTCCAACTACCACTCGTGCACTGTAGTCTTCCGGCTGGGACCTGGGTTTTGGTGGAGCAGTTTCGAAGAAAATGATTGGAATTGCTACAGTATAGACACTGGACATTTTTCATGTGATCCTTCATCCTGGTTTTAGCATCCATGGCTCTGAGTTGCTTTATCTCCTTTCCCAGGGAGTCTCACAGAAAAATAAGATACTCGTCTGGGATCCAAACAATACAGCTCACAGAAGAATCTATAACCCTCCCAAAAAAATGAATAAAACTACAAAATTGTATTAATATACATTAAAAACTCCCTAATACAAAAAATGTTGTGCAAGAAACCTTCCCTGTATTGTCAAATACCAAAGTATAGAAAACACCTAGAGACAGCAACCTAGATAAAGAAGCACAAAATAAATATACAGCATCAAAAACACATGTATCAAACGTATGGCCAGTATATGGCCTAATAAATGTCTGTAACTCATGGTTCTGCAGAGTACGCTGATATATATATAACAGCTGTTGTGATAATAACAAAAAAAAATAAATTCCACAACACTGTGAAGATACCTACATATCGTCACTATGCTGAACCTATCCAAAAGGGGGGGGGCACCCGCCCCGAAAGGGGCGAACCCCAACTATCCGAAAGCTGTCCCTCAATCTAAATAGAAAAGCAAAACAAGCAGTGAAATAGATAAATTACACTGCTTAATGGACAGAGAAATTCTCAATGTCCACAAAAAAATGTCCCTTTTTGTATTAGGGAGTTTTTAATGTATATTAATAAAATTTTGTAGTTTTATTCATTTTTTTTTTGGGGGGGGGGTTCTAGATTCTCCTTTCCCAGGGAGACAGATTATTTTTGAAAGAAGGACGAAAAAGACATAGAAGACATAGATGGATAGGTTCTAACGTTTCTTTCTACTATACCCACCATTTGGGCATCTGAGGCAAGTGGCTTAACCCAGAAATACAGCTGACACGATTCCTGGAAAGTGTCAAACTTTTTGAAATTCCCCAAGAAATGGTCTTGGAGAAGCTTTTTCAGCTCCCTGACAACAGCTGACTGCGAGGTGGGGACTACCATAGGAGGTGCGGCAGCAACATCAACTTGTTGTTACGTGAGCAGGAGTACCTACTTAGCCAGGTGAGATATCAGGTTAACCAGGCCCTCCATCCGATTAGCAAACTACTGAATAGTGTTCATGTTAATCACGATGGCAGGCAAATAAGTTTTAGGGCTTGTGATAATGTAAGGGATCCTGGAACCAGAAAAGAAAGACAGGGGAAGGTAGATAGTGTAAGTCCAAACACTAGGACCCCCAAAACTGACCCTGCCTACTTGCCAACAGGACTTTAGGTGGTCAGTGACAACTTGTCTACATTCCCTACACTAGGCAAGGGAAACGCTGAATGAGACAAGACAGACAAACACAAAGGAATAGTCAGGAAAATACAGGTGAAACCGGATACAACAAAAACGAAACAAAAACGGCATACAAAAACGTAGGTCAAGAAGACAGACAAAGAGGTCAGCAATCCAAGCAATATAATCCAATATGAAATGCCAGCTTAAGCACAAGGGACTATTGCAGGCGATGTCCAAGAGCACAAATGGTGTTATTATGGGATGTAAGCCTCACAGTCCAGGGTGTGATTGGACCAGCCCTCCTACATCCAGACCACACAGAACACAGACTGGCAGGGAAGGGATATGAGTGGCGTTGGCAACTGTCTATCACCATTGAGTTTAAACTATCTGCAGCCCAGTACTAAGGCTAACAGAAGTAACCAGACGGGTGTGGTAGAGAACCTGTCAATCACCACACAGCAAATACTGAAATAAGGCAGTGTTCAGACTAATTTAAAGAACACATACAATTCAGGCAAAAACTTATGGCCAAAAGCGCAGTCTCTGCTGTACTTCACAGGCAGAGGACTGTGCTGAGGCCTGAACTGAAGGCATAGTCATTACACTTGGCCTGGCTTGTAATGAAAGTTTCATGCCACATTTTCACGTGACACATTCATAAATGTGTATAATTATATGAATCTAGTGTGACACGCCCCCGTTGAGTTGGCGCACTCAAACGTGTCAGGTCTGTTGCACAGTGCACAAGATTTTGGCACATGACAGTTAATACAAATATCAAGTAAGAGTATGTCAGGTTTTGCTGCAACCGCCGTTCGTACATGTCGCCCATAGAGTTCAAATCATCTGTGGATTACAGTTAAGACCAAGTGGAGGAACTTTTACAAGATTTCTTACACAAGCTATGGGAACTTTCTGGAATTTGGCTTGTGGTGTGTTTCCAAAACATGTGAAGCATGTCTTTTTTATTGCAAGTGTTGTAGATTTTCACATTGACTTCAAAGTGAAAAACATAATAGCAAAATCCAAATAGTATAGTTTGGCAGATTCTACTTATTACTTGCAGATCAGCAGTAAAATATGCAGGCTAGAATTTAAAAAAAGGATTTTAAAAAAGAATATCTTGAAATGACATCAAGATTCATAAGAAAAGGAAATTCCTTTTTTATTAAGTATGGTATTGCAGTATGCAGCAAGTGTAGTTTATTTCTACAGTAGATTATAATGTTTTCATATTTTAAATATATATGTGTTATCCAATAACATTTCTGAATTATCTACCATGTGTACATGAGAAGTACCTTTATTTCTGGTCATTATGTAGCCTAAATAATGTACTTTTCACATTCATCTGCAATCTCCATTTCTAATTTTCAGTTGTCTCTGAGCTAGTGGGTGGAGACTGGCCGCTATAATGTCTCCCTTATACCACATTTAGATACAGAACAGAAAAAACTGCTCTCTGATCTATTTGTAGGACACCCTCAGAGCCAGCAGCAGCATAGAGGACCGTATAGAGCAGTACTGAGCCAGATAAGCTGTGACTCCAGCACTGGGATAAGCTATTACCCAAATTAGGCTGTCTCTCTTTTTCTACCTCTGATCTCTCTAACCACTGCTCCATCGCCTAACGCTAGGCTTCTAAGGGCTACATGTAACCTGATCCCTTAATCAGCTGAAAGTCTTTCCTTTGGGATAAGAAAGATTCTATGGATTAAATGATGATTGTAGAAGAAGCTGATAAGTGGATAAAGTCATTTATTTCTTTGATCTAATCAATGGTTGTTGAAAAATGTATGAAAAGTTTATTATTCTTTATTATACCTTTGACTACCTTTGACTACAAATAATTAGTATTGTGTACTGCACATTTGTCCAGTCTGCAGCATGGTCTGCCCTGCAGACCACCTAGATGGCATTGTTATTTGAAACATGGATGGTGGTATTATCTGATCATTGTGTACTGTAGCCATTCATGTTGCTATATTTGTTAATTTAGAGTACTATTATTTGGTAACTGTATTATTTGGTTTCTCCATAGTAGTATTAAGTCATTTAACATCACAATGTATGTCTATAGTATTTTATCACTTGTCTGTATGGAAGATTTGAGACTGAGGTTTCTTGGACCCAATAGAGCAAATGATGTGCAGAACCCATACAATATCTATGAAGAAGGTGTGTATAAGCCTTTTAATAGTATTATAAAGTATTTTGCAGTCATTTCTCATACTGGGCATATAGTCAGTTAGAACTAGTAGGTTATTTGTGTATCAATCATGAAAGAATAAACAGTAGTGAGTGACTAAATGTTGGATTGATAGTACAAATCTGTCATCCAGTCACATTCAGACACAAACGGTGCTCTATGACCTAAGTTTTACAGTATGTATACCCAAAGGGGTCCGTGTCATACCTCGATGGGGCACTGTCCTAACTTTGTATTTGTTTTAGGTACAGTGACTTGTGGATGCTTTCATGTAAACCGAAAAATCTCTAAATTGCATGCTGACCCATATCAGGCGTCTCACCAACAAAATAAATGAACTAGAATTATTTATTGCTGAAGGAAAATAAGACATAGTGGGGATAACACTATGACTGGGCAGTTAACTTCCAGGGTTAAAACACCGGAAGGGGGGAGGTGTATGTCTCTATTTAAAATCCTGTCTGAAGCCAACACTGTGGGATACAGGAAACGAGCATGTGGAGTCATTATGGGTAGATTTACATGGGGGTAATAACAATAATAAAATTCTATTAGGTGTCTGCTCTAGACCAGCAAATATAACAGAACACAAGGAAGATGTACTCCACAGGCAAAATAGATGAGGTTGCTAATCAGAATAGGTTGTTATTATGGGCAACTTTAGCTATCCAGACATAAATTGGAAAACTGAAACCTATGGCTCTCATAAAGGAAACAGGTTTTTGTCAATAACTAAAGATAAGTACCTTTCCCAACTGGTGCAGGAGCCGATTAGAGGAAAGGCCCTTCTAGACTTTATATTCACTAATAAACCTAACAGAGTAACAAAGGTTCAGGTTAAATTAAATACAAAATAAAATATGTGAATAATTGATAAAGGCAGCAAAGCTGGAAAAAGAAAGACAAAACAGACCCCAACATATTTTTTAAACTATATTGAAAAGTAGTGAGGGAGATATTGTGAAGGATGATGACGAGAAAGCAAACCTATTAAAAACATCTTCTAAACTGTACTTACCGAGGAATATGACCTTCCTGTTGATAATCAGAGGGATGAGGTAAGCTCCACCTTAAATGTTTCTTGTTTAACCGAGGAAGTGCAGTTCTGTCTTAAGAAGATTAAAATAGACAAATCACCAGGCCCTGATAGTATACACCCCCGTGTGCTATGGGAGTCATAGATAGGCCCCTATCCTTAATATGTATGGACTGTATAATGACGGGGTATGTCCCAAAGGATTGGGGCATAGCTAATATGGTGCCAATATTCAAAAAAGGGTCAAAAAGTGATGATAGAAACTATAAGCTGGCAAGTTTAACCTCTGTTGTGGGTAAAATGTTTGAAGGTTTTCTACAAGATGCTATCCTGGAGTATTTCACTGAAAATAAATGTACAACTCTCTTCCAGCATGGGTTTATGAAGGATTGGTCCTGTCAAATTAATCTCATCAGCTTCTATGAGGAGGTTAGTTCTAGACTGGATTAGGGTCAGGCATTGGATGTTAAGCCATTTTTTTCAGACTGTAAGATGCATTAAATCATAAGATGCACCTAGATTTTAGAAGAGAATAATACGGGAAAAAAAATTTGAAGAAAAAAGCTTGGGCTGAAGGATAGTTTTTATTGGTACCATTTTGCCGTAGATGCGACTTTTTGATCCCTTTTTGTTTTATATATATATATATATATATATATATATATATATATATATATATATATATACACACTACACTATAATATAATGTACATATGTATGAGAAATAGTGCAGATATACTATTTATAATACACTAATATAATATGCACTATTTGTTATATATCTTTACACTATACTCCCTGTCTTCCAGTAGGGATTATACAGTGTATGTTCTTACTTCTTGTATTCCTCTCCTCAGCATTCAATATACTGGAGAACACTTCATCCTTTTCAGCCACTGTTACTGCTCAGTTGTAGGGGCTGTTGGGATTTTTTTGCTGCTCCTCATCTGTCCCTGTCCTTAGCTGCCTCATTTAGCTCCTCTTCTGTTAATTCCTCTAGTGTGCTGTTTTTGATGGTGACTGGAGGGATGGAGGGAGGTTATGGTCAGGGGCAGAGCTGACCTCCTGCAGCTTCCTGGCACCAAGTATAGCTGTGCTTCTTATTTTCTGCAAGTCCTCTGAGCTTTCTCCTGACTCTGCCCCTGACTCCTCCTCTCTACAGTCCATGCTTGATGAAACTGTGCAGAGGAGGAGTTGGCTGTGGAGCAATGAAAAACAGAGCTTCTCCCTGCGGTGAATGAAACACCAGCCATCGCTGCAGTGTCTAAAGTGCCGTTAGCACATTTTATTGTCTACATTTGGACTATAAGTTGCATCCCTATTTTCCTCCCACATTGGGCATTTTATAATCTGAAAAATATAGTATATCTATATTTTTCTAAAGCATTTGATACTGTGCCACATAAAAGGTTGGTAAGTAAAATGAGAATGCTTGGGTTGGGGGAAATGTTTACAAGTGGGTAAGTAAATGGCTCAGCGATAGAAAACAAAGGGTGATGATTAACGGTACATACTCAGACTGGATACCTGTTACTAGTGGGATGCCACAGGGTCAGAATTGGGCCATTTTCTCTTTAATATTTTCATTAATGATCATGCACATGGATTGCACAATGGAATATCAATCTTTGCAGATGATACTTAGCTCTGTAGAGTAATCAACACAATAGAGGATAATGTTTTATTACAAAGGGATCTGGATACGTTGGAGGCTGGGGCAGAGAAGTGGCAGATGAGGTTTAACACACAGAAATGCATGGGAAGGATAAAACCATTCCGTGATTATATGTTAAATGGAAAAACGTTGGGATAAAGTGACTGGAGAAGGATTTGGAAATCCTGGTGGACAGTAAACTTAATTGTATCAGCCAGTGTCAGGCAGCAGCTGCCAAGGCAAAGAGAATTGTGGGGTGTATTAATAGGGGCATAGATGACATGATAAGAACATTATTCTCCAATTATACAAGTCTCTGGTCAGACCACACATGGAATATTGTGTACAGTTTTGGGCACCAATTCACAGGAAAGACATTGTAGAGCTTGAACAGGTTCAAAGGCGGACAAAAAAGTACTAAAATAAATAATTAGCAAGATTAGGGTTATTTAGTTTAGAGAAAAGATAGCTTTGGGGGGACATTATAAATATCTTTAAACATATCAGAGGTCAATATAGAGATCTTTCCCAAGATCTATTTATACCCAGGGCTGTATCCAGAACAAGAAGGCATCCTCTATGTCTTGAGGAAAAAAAAATTCTTCATAAACATATCACAAGGCATTATGGGAAAAGGGCTGAGAAGCCCACAACGCCCTCTTTTGGATGTAACAAATCCTCAATTTGCTTTTGACCTACTAGGTCTTGAGAAAGCAAAAAGGATTTAAGCCAATTTCTCATCCGCAGACAACACTGTTTCTGGCTTTTTGTCCCTTGTTAGTGCAGAGCAGCGCACTACGAGCTGGCTGTGTGGGAGGCCTCAGGCGGCTCAGGAAGGGAAACATTTCTCCTTAATGAGAGCACCGAACGAACGGCGTGTAGAGATTTGTTTTGCCTTTTCGCACTCTACTAAGCATCTGCATATCACAAGGCATTATGGGAAAAGGGCTGAGAAGCCCACAGCGCCCTCTGTTGGATGTAACAAATCCTCAATTTGCTTTTGACCTACTAGGTCTTGAGAAAGCAAAAAGAATTTTAGCCAAGCCAGTATCTCTCATCTGCAGACAACGCTGTTTCATAAACATAGAAAGGGATTCTTTACTGTAAGACCAGTGAGAATGTGCAACTATCTGCCAGAGGAACTTGTCATGGTGAATTCACTAACAGAGTTCAAAATGGGTCTGGATGCATTTCTAGAGTGTAATAATAAAACAAGTTATAATTAGTGATGAGAGAGCACTAAAGAATTCGAGTTCTGGCCGAACCCTGAATTTTGAGAAATTCGGGTCAAAAGCAGAACTGAACGCCGAACCCTATTAATGTGTACGGGAGATGATGTTCAGGTTAATTTTTATACTAACACAGGTGAGGAGAAGCTGCAATTACCTTCCATAAAAGTACACTCGATAAATGGCACAACTTAGTGAAGAACCCGAACCCGAATTTTTACTGAACTTGCGGCAAAAAATTTGGTTTGTTTCGGGTTCGAAAAAAACGTAAAATTCGTGCCGAACTAACCTTTTTCCAAACGGTTAGGCTCAAAACTAGTTATAATGACTAGGATTCTGGACAAGGGTCATTGATGCAGGGATTTATTCTGATTGCCAGATTGGAGTTGGGAAGGATTTTTTTTCCCTAAAATGAGGACAATTGGCTTCTACCTCATGGGGTTTTTTGCTTTCTTCTGGATCAACACTTTAGCACAACAAGCTGAACTGGATGAATGTCTGTCTTTTTTCGGCCTTACAAACTATGTAACTATGTAATATGTAAGTAGAGAGTTTTGGCCTTAAAACTCCTTCTTGCAAATGTGATTGAACCACCACGTAGAGGATGACAACCAAGATTTTTGATTTATGTCATGTGGTTGGTGAAGGAGTATGCTGGGAGTAATTAAAAGCTATTACTTGTTGCATATAGAGTGGACCCAGTGAGTGAGTCCACTCCATAACAGTTGTTAATTACAGCAAGGATTTAATGCTAGTCCCCAAGATCAGAGATACTTTGAGCCTTTGAACCTGTTAGCAAATATGTCTGCAGCATCTAATAGACTAAGTAACATTGACATGCACCAGTCTGATCCCCAGTCAGCACCCTTGTCATGAGATCATGGAGTGTCGATAAACTGTCATAGCAGCAAAGCGGCATTATAGAAGGCTTGCATGGCAGCCATATGCAGGGTGTAATAGGAGATATTTTACTCTATACAAAGTATACAAATGATCATGCCTTCTAGTGTGCAAGTACCTTAGACAAACTTCAAGTGCAATATAAAAAAGAGTCTATCTATCTATCTATCTATCTATCTATCTATCTATCTATCTATCGATATATATCTATATCTCTCTCTCTCTCTATATATATATATATTTATATATATATATATATATATATATATGTATATATATATATATATATATATATATATATATATTATATATATATATATATATAACATTACATATATACATTACATGGTACGGTCAATGGTACCTTTAACAAGTTTAGCTTGTCCCACAAAAAAACAAGCCCTCATGTCTATGTAGATGAAAAATTAAACAAATAATGGCTCTTGGAAGGCAGGAAGGAGAAAATTACTGTAACATAAATAAATTTGCTGTGGCATTAAGGGGTTAGTAGCTAAACATTCTGGCTTTCTGAACATTAGTCAAACAAATAAAAAAAATTTTTTTTATTAATAGTATATGATTTTACAAATCACTTTATTTTCAAGAAAAAATTCTGGCATTGTTAACAAAAAAAATATCCTAATTAAGGGGGACATTTATTAAGATCGGCACGTCGAAGCGCCTGTTTTCACGTTTTTTTCCGTGAAAACTGTGCCTAATGTATGTAAGCACCGAAGTGCGCTCATAAATGCGTGGAAAACTTCAATGCCTCCGGCAGACATACCACGTTGACATAGGTCTGCCTGTCGGAGCTGTAATGCGCCTTACTTTGCCGACCCGCATTCATACATGCGTCAGTGTTTTCGAATGTGGTGCATCCCGCCCCAGAACGCCCACAGCACACCCCTTCATGTTAGGCACATTAGACAGCGGCGAACACATAAGGGAGGTGCGTCTGATAGCGGAGCCGGCACAGAGAGGCGCATTATAAGCCATAAAACAAGCGAAAACTCCGATCATACATGTCCCCATAAGTCTTTGTTACTCCCTGAATGTCTGTGATGGCTTGAATTCTCTGAGGCATGGCCTGAATTTAGCTGGTTTGAGAAATTTTATAAAGATTAACTTTTCAACATGGAGCCTTGTCATAGACCAATTTTTACTTTTAATTTCCAACATTTTCACTAAGATTAAAATCTGGAATGTTGGCTAGTCACCAGAGATGAGCAATCACTAAAAAAATCTAGATTGAATCGATTGTAGATTTTAAAGAAAATCGTGTCGATCTCGATCAATCGCCGATTCCCATTAAAGTCAATGGGAGAAGATGATCAGGTTAATTTTTATACCGAAACAGGTGAGGAGAAGCTGGCATTACCATCCATAACAGTAAACTGGCTACATGGTACAACTTAGTTAACAGAATTTGGCTCTAAAAGTCACAAAAAATAATTCACAGGCTAAAATAATTAATTCCTTTCAATGGCTAACTGAAAAGATGAGGACGGTGTAGCCACGGCAGGTACAGCAGTAGCAGCTGCTATGGGGCCTCTTTGACACATAAGAAGACATCGGTATTGGAAATGGACATGGCAACTGGCAGGAGACCCCTATCACTTTTTGAACCAGGGCCCAAGAACATGTCATATATGTGGTGGCAGCAAGAACATACCAACGGGGAACTTAACTTGTGCTTGACAGAGGGTTTTCTCGGGAGATTAGAAATTTTTTTTTTATAAACAAACATGTTAAAGGTAAAGGGTATAAGACCATCTCCAAATCGCTTGATGTCGCTTGTGACTGTTACTACAGTTGCACATACTGTTCAGAAGTTTCAGGTCTATGGGACTGCAGCCAACTTCCCTGGCTACAAGAGGAAAACTGATGACAAATTGAAGAGACAGATAAAATGAATTAAAGAGCCCAGAAAAACTTTCAACAAGATTAGATGTGAACTCCAAGGTCCAGGTACATCAGTGTTTGAACTCACCATACATAGTTGTCTTTGCAAAAGTGAACTTAATGGAACATGACCAGGAGAGAACAACTGTTGAAAGGAAATCAAGATACAAAATGCATACAGACAAGCCACAAAGCTTCTGGTAGAAAGTCCTTTGGACAGGTAAGACAAAACTGGAGTTTTTTGGCAAGTCACATCAGCTCTATGTCCACAGACACATTAATGGCACATAAAAAGAAAACAATACTGTGAAGCGTGGAGGAGGCTTTGCTATATTTTGGGCCTGCTTTTCTGCATCTGACACAGGGTGTATTGAGTTTGTGGTACGTTGAAATCTCAAGACTATTGAGGCATTCTTGAGCAAAATGTGCTATCCAGTGTGAGAAAGCTTGGTTTCAGTTCACAGACATGCGTACAGACCAGCAGAATATAGCTGATCCGGCACGCCATGGATGAGTGCATTTGAAGTCTAAAGCTTAATAGATTTTGTTCCATAAATAACAACATGGGTTTTCCTTTCTTTAACAGAAGGTTACAAACAATTTTGTGTGTATTTTTTTCTATTTAGTCAAGTCCATATTTTTTGTTAATATTGAAATACATACACAAGTAACTAAAATAATTTACTTGCACACTCAGCTTATGTTTTGTTTCATATCTATGCTTTATGTATCTGCACATAGAGTAGCCCCATTCAATAGTGTTAATCAGTGTCTGCTTGCTTGGTGCTATTTCCACACATAATTTGCACAGGTTTATCTTAAAAAGTAGCAAGCCACTTTTTTGTGACATGGGTTTTAAATCCCAGTTAGAAGACATTCACCCCATATAGACTATGTTGTGCATTCCCATGATATCAATGTGGAATTCATACAGGTTTTTTTTGCAGATTCTGATGTGGAATCTGCATCAGAACTCACGTGAAACATGTAAGTATTAACCCCTTAAGGACCCTGGACATATGAGTATGTCCCAGGGTCCCTAAGGGGCATTGCAGGGGAATCGCTCCGCGACTCCCCCCCGCACTCCGTGCACAGCCGGCGGGTGTTACAGCGCGAACAGGCAGCGTTTCTGTATAACCCTTCAGATGTCGCGGCAAAGATGGCCACGGCGCCTGAATGAACGAAGATTGGTGCCGCGCACCGATCTCCAGGGAGATCGGCATCACCGCAGCTTAGCTTCAGCGATCCAACACCCAGACATGGCAGCGGGGAGCCCTGTGAATGCTCCCATCTTTGCCGGGTCCTGGTTTGCCCCACTTCCGGCCGCAGACATGAAGTGGGGAACCGCCATCTTTGTACAGTCTAATGCATTGTCTATGCAATGCATTAGACTGTATTAACGATTGTGCCACCTAGTGGTCAAGCACCCTAGGTGGACTCAATGTTACAGTAAAAATAAAAAAAGAAATAAAGTTTTAAAGTACAAAAAAAAAGTATTAAAAGTTCAAATCACCCCCCTTTTCCCATTTTACAAATAAAAACAATAAAATAATAAAAAAGTTAAACATATTTGTTATCGCCACTACCGAAAAAGTCCAGTCTATAAAAATATAACGTCATTTATCCCATACGCTGAACACTGTAGAAGTAAAAAATTCCAAACGGCAAAATTGCCAAATTTTTTGGTCATTTTATGTCACTTAAAAAATGGAATAAAAGTGATCAAAAAAGTCACATGCATTCCATACTGCTAGCAATAAAAAGTACACTTCAGCCCACAAAAAATGCTGCTTCACTGACGTCTGTAGGTGTTAGTACAAAAAAGTTATTAGTCGCACAAAATGACGCCATGGTGCAAATTTCAAAAATAGAAAAAGTTTGGAATTTTTTTACAGTACCAAAATATAACGGAAACCCTACATGTTTGCTATTGCCGGATGCGTATCAACCTATAGAATACAGATAATACATTATATTTACCGAAGATTGAACGCCGTAAAAGCAAAACACCCGCAAACATGGCGAAAATGTTTTTTTTTTCACAATTTGTCCCACTTGGAATTTTTTTGCGCTTTCCCATTATATTCTATAGTACAGTGAATAACACAGAAATCACAACTTGTCCCACAAAATAAAAGCCATCAAACGTTTATGTAGATGGACAAATAAAAAAATTATGACTCTGGGAAGGCGAGGAGGGAAAAACGAACGTGTCAGCAACAAAAAACGCCGGGTCCTTAAGGGGTTAAGAACACTAGAGAACACTGGAAAAATAAAAATTTTAGTCAAATGAGGCAATATTATATTGGTTATTTTATATTTAAGGTTTGTAAAATTAATATCACATAGTAGTCAATAAAAATCTAAATTATTTGGTAAGAGAAGAGGCAATAATTTCATTTTGTCTATCAATTAAAAAAATTGCTGCAAATGAAATTATCATTTAAATTTTTATTAATTGAAGAATACTGTAAAAATGCATTTTGCTTTAGAATTAATTTTTTTGAAAAATATTACACTTGTCTCATACTTTTATTTATAGTCATAACTGCTACATTATTCCATTTTGTGTGATATTTTCATTAACTCTAATTATTCTGATTAATGTAAAAAGGGGAAAAACTATGACTTTTCATTTGCATTTAACTTCTGTGAAAATGAATTGATTTGATAAAATAATAAAATATATTTATGTCGTAGAGTGACAGATAAAAATGTTCAATGCTTAGGTATTTACTGTGATTATAACATAATGTTAGAAAATATTTGTAACTGGCAGCAAGTTAAAACATTTTTACAATCACCACTGATCAATAAATAGCATTATACTGGTTGTTATATGCAAAGTTATGCTACAAATGAAATTTCCTTCAAAGTTGTTATTGCATAGACCTCTAGTGCATGTGGATATATATAGGCCAGTTCAGGCCTGAAAAAGGGAGTTTAAAGCCAGTCGCATTTTAAAGAAATAACATTAAGGGAATATGATCAAAGGGATGAGAGGAGATCAGGGGAACATCAAAGGCAGTGAAGTCTATCATTTGTAGATACAGTAGGTAGGTATACATGTCCCCTGTATGTAGGTATACAGTCCTCTATAGGTAGGTATATATTTCCCCTTTAGATAGGTATAAATACCTCCTATAGGTAGGCATATAGCCCCTTGTATATACAGCCCCCTATAGGTAAGTGTACAGCCCCTTGTATAAACAGCCCCCTGTAGGTATGTATATATCCCCTGTATATACAGATTCCTGGAGGTAATTTATACGGTCCCCTGTATATACAGCCCCTGTTGGTAGGTATACAACCCTCTATAAGTCGGTATACAGTTGTCTGTATAAACAGCCCCCTGCAGGCAGATATACAGCCCCCTGTAGGTATGTATACAGCCTATATCTACAGCCTCCTGTAGATAGGTATACAGCCATCTGTAGGTAGAGAGTGCCCCTCTGACTGGAAACAAATATGCTACTTACCTCTCCGCGCTCCCCTGCCGAGAAGCTGACTTCAGGAGCTAGTTTCTGGCATGGGCGGTGTGACATAATCTCACCTCTCGTGCCATAACTTTGCTCCCGGCATCTCCTAGACCAGAAGTCTACAGGTTTTCTGCCTAGGAGATACAGCGGGGCAGGAGGCATGATAACATTGCTGTATCTTAAAGACGAGACAGGACCAGAGATGCACACAGATGTACTGGCCGATGCCCGCTGGGGCTGAGGTATGTCACTGGGCAGGGTAGGCGTCTGCCCAGGAGGGCCCCTTGTGCTCTTTGGGCCTTTGGATAGCTGTCTACCATTCCCAATGGGAAAGATGGTGCTGGGGCTATACCATTTTGTTTTCTAAATAGGGACCTACTACATTGGTATAAAAGCATTCATCTTAATGCATGTGTATTAGTAACGTGTATTTCTATTATAAATATAGTAAATAAAAAGAATATAAAGTGGACAACCACTTTAATTATTTAGTTTATCCTATTTACCATTTGTGCCATAGAATTTTCTGCAGATTTTGTTGTAAACCATTTGGGAATGTAATTTTTTAACACTTAAATCTCTAGTATTATTAATTTTAAGTTTTTTGGTGAGAACCCCTCACTAAAAATTTAAAACCAAATGCCAAAAAACAGTTATGGTTTTAAACTGTGCTCTGCTTTTGTTTTACATTTTTTCTCAATTGTCTATTGAACATTTTTACCATAAATCAGTGAAAGGAATCAAATATTTAATACAGATGTTTCTACTATACATTAACAAGCTTGAACTGTGAAAGTATCATGCTGCAGAAGTAATGTGCTTTGTGGGTTTAAAGGGCTTTTGAAAGCGATATCAAAGAAAAACTATACATTAAAATCCGGCAGGGAAAGCATTAAAAAATTAAAAAAAAGTGAGCAAGACAACAGTCATCTGACATTTCTGTTACTAAGGCAGCACTTTGTCATTTCTTATATAACGGCACTCAAAGAATTGTATAGAAAATACATCTATATCTTGTTAGGAATTACAGTATGACGAAGCCTGCCCTAGAACCCTGATCCACTTGACACCATCTTGAAATGTAAATTAATAAATAAAAAAATAAATAAAATTGTGGCTTCAGAAAGTGACAGCAAGTAGAAAGAGACCTGTTATACAGAACAAACAGAGCATCCACCAGCAGGCAGTGTGTGCTAGCGGGCTGCTTCTGGCTATTATCCTTTCTTACACGAATGAAAAGCTATTCAGCTACATTTCTCTTTTTTATAAATATTTTAGTCAGGCTCTGCAAATAAATGTTGTTGTGCTCAGATTTTAACGATTTCATGCTGTTTTGTGCTGTGGTCTGTACTTCCTGTAAAAATCCCTTTATATTTTGAAAATGTTACACTAATTGCTTGGCTGAAAAAAGAAGGTTAGGACAAACATTGATATTATAGCACAATTCAAATGGTTTCTTCCGGCAACCATTTAAATCCTTTGTTTTTTTTATGGTGTAATAATATCATGTCATTTATATTATGTTATATCATATTATTTATTTACATAAAATGACAATATTTACAAGGACATTTGTAACTTAAAGTGGTTTTCTCACTACAATGATAACCTTTCAAAATGTAGGGAAAGATAAATGAGACTATTATCTCATAATAAGACTTTTATCAAACACATTGCTGTTTTTATTTTGCTGTGTAGAGAAAATAAGAGAGATTTTATCTCTCCTGAATCCACACAAGTTTCTATCGGCTATCAACCATCTCTCTTTCCTTTCTTTTATCTGATTAGCTGGAAGCTGCTGTCTGACCATTGTGAGTCACCCTTGCTGTGTGTAGTCTCTAGGACTGCAGCTTTTTTTGTTTACCCCCTTATGGGCCAGGCGTTTTTTTTTTTTTTTGGTGACACATTCGTTTTTCCCTCCTCGCCTTCTGAAAGCCATAACTTTTTTATTTTTCCACCTACATAGACACATGAGGGCTTTTATTTTGCGGGACAAATGTACTTTCTAATGGTTTTATACTAACTATGAATATACGGGGAAAACCCAAAAAAAAAATTCCCAAGGGGGAAACAAATTGTGAAAAAAATGTATTTTCGCCATTTTTGCAGGGATTTGCTTTTACGGCGTTAAAATTTTTGGGTAAATATAAGTGTTATCTGTATTCTACGGGTTGTTATGCACCCGGAAATAGCAAACAGTAGGGCCCATTATTTTTTGGTTTACTGAAAAAAAATTTTTTTTCCAAAAAACATTTTCTTTTTTTTAAAATTTGGCCCAAATAATTTTTTTGTATTAACCCCTACGGACGTCAGTGAGAGGGTTTTTTTTGCGGGCTAAAATTTTACTTTTTATCGCTGGGTTTGGAATGCATGGATTTTTTTGAAAATTTTTTATTCCATTTTTTGAGTGATGCAAAAAGACCAAAAAAAGCAATTTTGCCTTTGAATTTTTTTTCTTCTACGGTGTTAGCGTAGGGATAAAGTTTAAATTTTTATAGATCGGACTTTTTGGGAAAACCCGGGTGATCCCAAAATATGTGTAACTATTTTTTTATTTTGAATGATTTTATTTGTAAAATGGGGGAAGGGGGGGTGATTTAAACTTTTTAATATTTTTTTTTTTGAATTTAAACATTTTTTTTTTTTTTTTTTTTTTTACTGTAAATTGAGGCCACCTTGGTTTTGACCACTAGGGGGGCCGTTTGTTAATACAACCTAGGCAATGATTAGGGTGTAAAAAGTGGGGGTTTTTTTCCCCCACTTCCTGTCTGCGGACGGAAGTGGGGCAAACCCGGCCAGAGTAAGTGGGGGAGCCTTTTACAGGGCTCCCAAACCCCCCATGCCCCGGGCATCGGATCGGGGCAGCTAGCTGCGTGGCCGATGACCGTAACAACGGGGGCCGGGACCGATGGCGTAATTTTTAGCGCCGCGGCCTCTTTGCCGCGGTGTTGATGGGTTTTTAAACAGCGCCAGGGGCGGAGCCCCCCCCGGCGCTGTTTTCTGCCGGGGGTTAGCGGCGAAATTGCCGCTAAACCCCGGGGGGCTGTGGGGGGGGGGCGCAGCGATCCCCCGCAAAGCCCCTTTGGGCCCTGGGGCGTACTCATCGACCAAGGTCGTTTAAAGGGGGTTTAAAATAAGTTTCATTCTTAGATTCTTTAGTCTTGTGTCTATAGACAATCCCCCCTGCTAGGAAAAAAAGTTTAAAGGGAAACCCCGTCACATGGTTTGCCTAGAGATGGGCGAATTGATTCTAACGAAGGGAATTCGTTTAAATTTCGGAAAATTGGTTTTGAACGAAGTCAAGTTTGGGGTACTTCAGGAACGAAGTGTGTTTTGATTGATAAAATGGCTGCGAAACATGGGTTAAATGGGGGAAAGCACTTGGGAGGAAGAAAGGCATAGCCTGCGAAAGGCAGAGATGAAGCCAATCAGAGACCGGGGGGGTTTGTGGAAATCACCGCATATTAAGTAAAGGGCGCGACGCTGGGAGCTCACACTCCCCTTACGTACTGACTAAAGGGGAAAGGTTTTGTGCGGGGTTAGTAAAAGCTCTTATAAGAATTATTTTTTTTTTATAAATTTTTGGGGGGGGTTCAGCTTGTCTCAGAGATGCTTCTTTTTTGTTTTTATTTCTGATTTTGTGGGGTATTGGGTCTGAATCCGTGTGCGTCCATGCGCGCATATACATATTAATGCATTGTAAAAGCACATTGAATATCCAAGGGGGATTAAACCCGATCCTGTTGTATTTATTTAAAAAAAACAGGTTTTTTTTCAATACAAAAACCACCATTTTTGGCTGCTCAATTCTTTTTTGCAATTTACAGGGGTTAATTAAGGTTTTTTTCTGTTTGGTGACTAAACAAACCTTCTTTTCCACCCCAAAAAAAAAAATTTTTCCTGAGCCTAAATTTCCAAACGAAGGGTTAAAATTTCAATTTTTTCTCTTGTTGTGTAGCGAAAAAAAAAGCCATTGTAAACGCTACAAAGTTGTAGTTTGTGGTTGTCAATTGTTTTTTCCCAAAATTTTCATCCCGGGGTTAATTAAGGTTTTTTTTTTTTTTCTGCTGTGGTGACTAAAAAAAAACCGCTTTCACCGCCCCCAAAAAAAAATTTTTCCCGTACAAATTCCCAAGCGAAGGTAATTAAATTTTTTTTTTGTTGTGAGCGTAAAAAACACCCATTGTAAACGCACAAAGTGTAGTTTGGGTTGTTCAAATTTTTTGGGGCAGTTTCATCCCGGGGTTAATTAACGTTGTTTTTCTGCTTGGGTATAAAATAAAAGTCTTTTAACCCCCAAAAAAATAAAATTTTCCCCTACATAATTCACAAGCGAAGGGTTTTTAAATTTTTTCTTTGTTGTGTAGCGTAAAAAACACACCATTGTAAAACCTACAAAGCTGTAGTTTTTGGTTGCCAATTTTTTGCCAAATTTCATCCGGGGTTTAAATTTGCATTGTTTTTTGCGTGGGGACTAAAAAAAAAACCGTTTTCACCGCCAAAAAAAAAATTTTTCCTGTTGCCTTTAAATTCCAACA
>JAODAL010024222.1:0-61009 GCA_025379985.1 Phyllomedusa bahiana | reverse complement strand
GTCCCCCTTTTATTCCGTTTTTGCCCCCTCCAGAATGTCATTGTGCCACTGTTGCCCTCATGTGTGCTGTGGCTGTGCCGGACCTCACACTGTGTCATGTCCCATCTGTGGCCTCTCCTTTTTTTTGCCACCCCCCCCAGAATGTCATTGTCCCACTGTCTGACCTCATGCTGCTGTGTGGCTGCTCCCGTGACCTACTCACTGTGCATTGTGCCACGTCTGACCTCATGCTGCTGCTGTGCTGCTCCCATGCCCTACACACGTGTCATTTCCACTGTTGACCTCATGCTGCTGCTGTGGCTGCTCCCGTGCCCTCCACACTGTGTCATTGTCCACTCTCTACCTCACTGTTGCTCCCGCCGCCGTCACCTCCACTCTCTGTCATTGTGCCACTCTTGGCCTTTTCCCTTTTTTCCACCCCCAAATGTCATTTGCCACTGTCTGACGTCAGGCCTGCTGTGGCTGCTGCCGTGACCTCCACACTGTGTCATTGCCCCCTGGGGCCTACTCCTTTTTTTTCCCACCTCCAGAATGTCATTGTCCACTGTCTGACCCCTCAGCTGCTCTGGGGCTGCTGCCGTACCTACAACTCGTAATTGTGTCAGTCTGACGTCTGCTGCTGCTGTGGCTGCTGCCGTGACGTACACACTTTTTGCATTGTCCCACTCTGGGGCCTACTCCTGTTTTTTCCACCCCCAGAATGTCATTGGCCATGTCTGCCTCATGTGCTGCAGGGCTGCTCCCATGCCCTCCACACTCTGTCATTGGCCACTGTCTGACCTCATGCTGCTGCTGTGGCTGCTCCCCGTCCCTCCCACTGTGTCATTGTCCCACTCTGTGGCCTACTCCGTTTTTGCCACCTCCAAATACTTTGGGGCACTGTCTGACCTCATGCTGCTGCTGGGGCTGCCGTGACCTACACACTGTGTCATGTGCCCCCTCTGACCCCTCTGTTGCTCCCCCCGCCACACCTCCCTCTCTGCATTGTGCCACTCTGGGGCCTACTCCATTTTTTGCCCCCCAAAATGTGATTGTGCACTTTCTACCTCATGCTGCTACTGGGCTGCTCCGTGCCCTTTTAACACGTTCTTTGGGTGCCACTCTGTGGTACCCATTTTTTCCACCTCCAGAATGTATTGTGCCACTTCGACCCAAGCTGTGGTGGCTGCTGCCGTGACCCCCACACGTGTCTTTTTCCCACTCTGTGGCCTACCCCTTTTTTTTACCACCCCCAGAATATCATTGTCCCACTGCTGACCTCATGCTGCTGCGGGGTTTGCTGCCATGACCTACACACTCTGCATTGTGCCACTGTCTGACCCTGCGCTGCTGGGTGCGCCGTGACGTAACACGTGTATTGCCCCACTCGTGGCCTATTCCTTTTTTTGCCACCTCCAGAATGTCATTGGCCACTGTCTGCCCTCATCTGCTGCTGGGGCGTGCCTAAACCCTCCACACTGCGCTTTGCCCCCACTCTGTGGCCTATCCTTTTTTTGCCATTTCCAGAATGAAATTTGGCCACTGTCTGACCTCATGCGCCGGGGCTGATCCGTGACCTACCCCATCTTCTTGGGTCCACTGTCTCCCTCATGCTGCTGCTGTGGCTGCTGCCGTGACCTCCACACTTTGTCATTGTGCCACTCTCTGACCTCTGCTTTGCCCTGCCGCCGTCACCCCACCTCTGTATTGGCCACCTGTGGCCTACTCCAGATTTTGCCACCTCCAAATTATTGTGCCACTTTCGACCTCATGCTGCTGCTGTGGTTTCTGCCATACAAACACTGTGTCATTGTCCCACTTGTGGCCTATTCCTTTTTTTTTCCACCCCAGAATGTCATGTGCCACTGTCTGCCCTCACGCTGCTGTGGCTGCTGCCGTGACCTCCCTCTTGTCATTCCCCCACCTTGGCCTATTCTTTTTTTTGCCCCTCCAAAATTTCCCCATTGTCCCCACGCCGACCTCTTGCGCTGTGGCTGCTGCCTGACCTCCACACTGTGTCTTTGTCCCACTCTGGGGCCCTACTCCGTTTTTGTCCCCTCCAGAATGTCATTGTGCCACTGTCTGACCTCATGCGTGCTGTGCTGCTGCCGTGACGTACACACTTTTTCATTGTCCCCCTTTGGGGGCCTATTCCTGTTTTTGCCACCCCCAGAATGTCATTGTCCCACGTCTGACCTATGTGCTACTGGGCTGCTGCCGTGACCTCCACACTGTGCATTGTCCCACTCTCTGCCCTCATGCTTTGCTCCTGCTGCCGTCACCTCCACTCTCTGTCTTTTGTGCCATCTGTGGCCTCTCCAGTTTTTGCCCCCTCCAGAATGTGTTTGTCCCCACTGTTGACCTCATGCTGCTGCTGCCGTGACTCCACACTGTGTCATGTGCCACCTGGGCCTACTCCTGTTTTTGACACCTCCAGAATGTCATTGTGCCACTGTCTGACCTCATGCTGCTTTGGCTGCCGCCGTCACCTCCACACTCTGTCACTGATGTTGCCACCTGAGCCCTCAGCTTGTTTTTTTCCAGCTGTCGCTGCCATGACTTTATCAGGCTACATTCCCCCTTCAGTTTTTTGGTCAGTTTTGCCCTCTTAAGTGCCCAGGGAATTTTATAGTGAAGCGATTCTAAGAGCGGCGGCAGTCATGTGCGTGTCATACTAAAACACAACATTGTATGAAGACCAAACCAAGCTCCCTCTGCATATTTAAGCATGGCACAACATTCTACAGCACCCTGCAGGCTCTGTGCAGCCTGGAAATAGCTGTTTTTTAACGTGATTTGTCCCGAAGTAATTCGGAACGAAGTTATTTTTTGCCGAGAAATTCGGCGAAGTGAACGAACCGAATTTCGGGAAATTCGCCCATCTCTACTTACAGGTCGGCCCCAACCTGAAGACTGATGACTGCTCTGAGCCAAGTGGAACACAGACAAAGACAAACAAACATGGAACAAACAGGAAAAGTCGGGCAGGCCAGGTCAGTAACAAACGGGCAACTCAGTACAAAAATGTGAGACCAAAGAATAACCAGGCAAGAGTCAAAGAGCACAGAAAGTCAAATGAGAGTACAGGCAAACTATAGGGAAAGAGAACCATATAGCAGGCAAAGAGGACAGGAAGGTGAGACTATAAATAGGGAAGGGGAGGAAGGAGAGCAGAAGTGATAGGAAGAAGGAACTGTCAATCACCAAGAGAAGAAGTTAACCCCAAAAGTGCTGGAAGGTTCCTGGCCACGGGCATTGGCCAGAAATCATTTAGGCATGCAGAGTTTGCAAGGAGTGTTCACACAAGGAGAATTGTAAAGGCCGAAGCCGCAGTTTTTGCCGCAGCGGCCGTGCCGGCGACCAGAGCCAGATGCAGAGGGTCTATCTGGTACGAACGTGACAGTCAAGCTGTTCAGTGCATGCAAGAACTATACAACGGTGTTCTGATATAGTACCTGTTAGTAATGTACATCCTGTTTGGAACTTTACTTAACTTTGTGTTGTATATTTTGAATATAAAAACAAAAATATTGTTAAAAAAAAAACATGAACATAATGACAGCTATAGCAGCCATACTAGCTCCAATGGGGCCAAGAGGTTGAGCTGGCCACTCAAGTTGGTGGCTTTCTGGTGTCCAGCACTTCTATGTGGGTTCACTGATACATGGCAGTATTATGTATACCTTTAATAATTGCTAGTTATGCTGCTCTTTCAGTTTCCTGTCAATAGTTAATGAAGGCGTGTCTTATTTGGGTATGAGGCTATATGAATTCTAGTTATGCCCCTGCCTTGAAAAGTCGACCTTTACGCGTATCTGTACTGTAAAAAAAGATTGGAGGAGCCCCTGACCAGTTCTGAAGGAACATCAAGGTCCTGATATCCAGTTTTAAAGACACTATTCTAAAATTATGTTTTTGTTCCACCTAAAAGATACTTTTGATCACTGTCAGACTGGAGTGTTTAGGGCCCGCCAGTGGAGTCGATTCTTGGGGAAATCCAATGGACTTGATTCTTGGGGCCCACCAGTGGAGTTGATTCTTGAGGCCCACCAGTGGAGTTGATTCTTGAGGCCCACCAGTGGAGTTGATTCTTGAGGCCCACCAGTGGAGTTGATTAAAGGAGTCCAACGGTGAAGTTGATTCTTGGGGCCCACCAGAGGAGTTGATTCTAGGAGTCCACCAGTGAAGTTGATTCTTGAAGTCCACCAGTGGAGTTGATTCATGAGGCTCACCAGTGGAGTTGATTCTTGGATCCCACCAGTGGAGTTGATTCTTGGGGCCCACCAGTGGAGATGATTCTTGGGCCCACCAGTGGAGATGATTCTTGGGGCCCACCAGTGGAGTTGATTCTTAGGGCCCACCAGTGGAGTTGATTCTTGGGGCCCACCAGTGGAGATGATTCTCGGGGCCCACCAGTGGAGATGATTCTCGGGGCCCACCAGTGGAGTTGACTCTCGAGGCCCCCAGTGGAGATGATTCTTGGGGCCCACCAGTTGATGTGATTCTTGAGACCACCAGTGGAGATGATTCTTGGAGCCCACCAGTAGAGTTGATTCCTGGGGCCCACCAGTGTAGTTGATTCTTGGGACTACCAGTGGAGAGGATTCTTGGAGCCCACCATTGGAGTTTGTTTTTGGGGCCATTCCTACAGCTCCTGCACATGTCTGCACATGCGTCTTGCTTTCTACCTCTCCTGCCATTGATGAATAATACTCCTCATATTCCCAGTGTGACCAGCAGGTCTCTGACTCATTGCTGGGGTTCAATTTGGGCTCAACCTGAATCCGAGGCACATCAATGTTAATGGGTTTTTATACCAATTCCATCAATGATGGAATAAACAAATGAAACAATTTTTTCTTGAAAACAATTCAAATTCAATGCAGAACCCTAATTACCAGAGACAAACCTCCCGCAGAAGAAGGAAAGGTCACTGTCAAAAAGCCATGACTGTAAAATCAGCCGGTGCTCTCCATTTATACTCGGCAGGTTAGTGGAGTGTGCTCCCCTGAATGCATGTCTGGCTCTATCTTTATTTGCTAGGAAATACATAGGCTTTATTGCTACTTTCTGGCATCAACTAGAGAGATTTTGTAGTGATTTGGCCGGCGGGTTCAGGGCAGCGGAAAACACTGAATACAGGATTTAGCTGAGGTCAAAGAAGTGTAATCCGGTATTAGGGGAAATTAATACGACTTTAGAAGATTCTAAATTTCTTGAAGATTATGTAGAAATGGTAATAATATCAAACAGAATGAAGAAATGGAGAGTGCGAGGTACGATTGTTTTTAGATTGATTAATATAGTATATAATTTATACAATGATTTTATTTTTTTACTAAGTTTTAAATTGAAACTTTCAGATGTTACAGAGCTGACTTGGTTATCTCGTACTGGGATGTGATACATATGGTTTTACGTAGGACTTAAAGGGGTTTTATCATTACAAGCTTTCGCATACTTGAGCTGTTTCTATCTGTTACAGCTTCAAATACAGGGGTGAGTCTCTTCTCCCAGTAGGTTGTCTCTCCTCCCAGGAGGCGTGTATTCCCTCACTGAAGGCCTGTGACATCATCATTCTGTGTGAGCAGTGGAGGGGAGAGGGTGTCACATCTCTGCAGCCCTCCTGCATGATTCTCATGGCTGCAGGGCTGTCATCTCCAGGCTGCACAGGCTCCTTGTAACCAGAACACCTGCATTGGTGTAAGCAGTTATACATACAGCCTAAACTGATGAAACAAATGTGAGGAATGCACTCTGCTCCTCCCTTAGTTACCAGGCAGGAGGTTGAGAGGAAGCAGACTGTATAAGACTGTCTTATATGGGTGGGAGGAGCACAGGGTATAAGGCTGTGTTATATAAGGAGAGAGTGAATCTAGCAGCTAGAGACTCAGTAATTGCCCAGATCCTTTACATAGAGCCATCACAGGGACATGAGCATAGAGAGAAGCTGAGACGTCATTCATTATATGTACAGACACGGTAGTTGTAACAAAATTACTTCATTACCACACGTCCGTCATTATATACACACAATCATCTCAGGCAGTTTGTTTCACTTTCAATTTCAACAGCTCAGAGGGGTGTAAGCACAGAGTGCAGGCAGCCAATCACAGCACAGGGGGCGTATCCCGTCCAAGGGGCTTGTCCGAACAGGCTGAATGAAATGTCAGTCAGTCAATCACAGAAAAGGGGGCGTGTCCCGACCAGCTGCTGCAGAATTAGCTATAGATGCACAGATTAGCTCAGATCTGCTACACCAAGTGACTTAGGTAATGCAAACCAGTTGCAAAAGTGCTTATTTCTACTGTCCACATCATTAGAGACATGATCTTTGTAGCGAGAAAACCCCTTTAAGGCAGTGCAATAAATTTGATTTTGCCATTATATGGACAGGGGTCTAATACCACCCATAAAAATTAATTCCTTACAGTCCTCTGTGCTGCAGTGAGGGGTGAGGCATCATGGTATAGCAACCTTGGATAAAATGTTTATGTTGTGTCCATCGCTCCTGCTTGGATGGCACAGCAACCTTATTCTAATCTAGAACCACAGAACGTTCTGAGGATATATTTTTTTTGCAAATTATTGTGGTCCTTGACACTGTACTATACACAGTGGTTTATAGGATACTATATTTTTAACATACAATGGTCTTTTCTGGGACATTGTATCTTGAAATCAAACTCACCATAAAATATCAAAGACACTGCCAATCAGCGACAGATGTGATTGATGGCAGATGAAACAAATTATCATTAACATTTTACTTGTAAAACCTCTATATTAGTGATGTGCATGCAGGGATTGGTGGTCTCCTATCTACAGTACAGTGCGATACTATATGTCCTGTACTGCTCTTTCATGTATAAGTGAGGTGCATGCATTGATTGTTGGTGTAGTAGCGCCTCTCTACAGTACAGTGTGGTACTACATGTCCTGTACTGCTCTTAAATGTATTCGTGAGGTGCATGCAGGTATTGGGGGTCTAGTATCGCCTCTCTACATTACAGTGCGGTACTACATGTCCTGTACTGCTCTTACATGTATTAGTGAGGTGCATGCAGTGATTGGTGGTCTAGTAGCGCCTCTCTACAGTACAGTGCAGTCCTACATGACCTGTACTGCTCTTACATGTATAAGTGAGGTGCATGCAGTGATTGGTCTAGTAGCGCCTTTCTACAGTACAGTGCGATACTGTATGTCCTGTACTGCTCTTTCATGTCTAAGTGAGGTGCATGCAGGGATTGTTGGTGTAGTAGCGCCTCTCTACCGTACAGTGTGGTACTACATGTCCTGTACTGCTCTTACATGGTTTAGTGAGGTGCATGCAGTGATGGGTGGTCTATAGTACCTCTATACAGTACAGTGCGGTACTATATGTCCTTTACTGCTCTTACATGTATTAGTAAAGTACATGCAGTGACTGGTGATCTAGTAGCGCCTCTCTACAGCACAGTGCGGTACTACATGTCCTGTACAGCTCTTACATGTATTTGTGAGGTACATGCAGTGATTGGTGATCTATAGCGCCTCTCTACACTACAGTGCGGTACTATATGTCCTGTACTGCTCTTACATATGTTAGTGAGGTGCATACAGTGATTGGCGGTCTAGTAGTGTCTCTCTACAGTACAGTGCGGTACTACATGTTCAGTACTGCTCTTGCATGTATTAGTGAGGTGCATTCAGTGATTGGAGGTCTAGTAGCGGCTCTCTACAGTACAGTGCAGTGCTACATGTCCTGTACTGCTCTTGCATGTATTAGTGAGGTGCATGCAGTGATTGGCGGTCTAGTAGTGTCTCGCTACAGTACGGTGCAGTACTACATGTCCTGTACTGCTCTTACATGTATTAGTGATGTGCATACAGTGATTGGTGATGTAATAGCAGCCTCTCTACAGTACAGTGTGATACTATATGTCCTGTACTGCTTTTTACATGTGTAGTGCCTGGGTTTGGGATGGTTCGAACTCTACGCTGGATTCCCTGTACACCATTGAGGTGTCACAATGTATTACTTCTCTCTGGAAGGGTTGGTAAGGTGTGGTACAACCCCATTGGACATAACTCCAGAGAGCAGGGCCGCCATCAAAAATTTCAGGGCCCCATACAGCTGAAGCATCTGGGACCCCCTTCCCCATAAACACCGCTTGCAGTGGGCCCCCTTCTGTCATCGGGCCCCGTACGTCAGTACCCCCTGTACTGCCTTTATGGCAGCCCTGCCAGAGAGTCAGGAGTCTGCAGTAAATCGGTGCACTTCTCTAATGGAAGAAGTCAAGTGCAATACAATGCAGGCTGGACACTGAGCAGCTTTTCCAGTCTCCTCCTAGGCTACACAATACGTTTCACGCCACACCGGCGTGTGTTGAGGGATCACTGTAGCTATAAGGCTACAGCTACACAAAAGTGGTTTAATGTTGGATTTTTAAGCAGATTTGGTATTTAGAATCCGCAAAAATCGAAATATAAATCATCCCCATAGACCTCAATAGAAAATCCGAGTCTACACAGCTCAGAATTTCGGATTTGAAATCCAAAAACCAGGTCAAAAAATTTAGAACATGTTCTATAATTTGACATATTTTACTTGAACACGGCGGATGATACTACTGTTCAATTCAATGGGACGGCCGAAATCCGCAGCAAAAATAGGAACAAATACTGCTGCAAAAAAAATGAAAACCGAGAGCAATACTGGTCGGAGTCTGATTCGAATTCACCATGTACACTCACCGGCCACTTTATTAGGTACACCTGTCCAACTGCTCGTTAACACTTAATTTCTAATCAGCCAATCACATGGCGGCAACTCAGTGCATTTAGGCATGTAGACATGGTCAAGACAATCTCCTGCAGTTCAAACCGAGCATCAGTATGGGGAAGAAAGGTGATTTGAGTGCCTTTGAACGTGGCATGGTTGTTGGTGCCAGAAGGGCTGGTCTGAGTATTTCAGAAACTGCTGATCTCCTGGGATTTTCACGCACAACCATCTCTAGGGTTTACAGAGAATGGTCCGAAAAAGAAAAAACATCCAGTGAGCGGCAGTCCTGTGGGCGGAAATGCCTTGTTGATGCCAGAGGTCAAAGGAGAATGGGCAGACTGGTTCGAAATGATAGAAACAACAGTGACTCAAATAGCCACCCGTTACAACCAAGGTAGGCAGGAAGAGCATCTCTGAACGCACAGTACGGCGAACTTTGAGGCAGATGGGCTACAGCAGCAGAAGACCACACCGGGGTGCCACTCCTTTCAGCTAAGAACAGGAAACTGAGGCTCCAATTTGCCCAAGCTCATCGAAATTGGACAGTAGAAGATTGGAAAAAACGTTGCCTGGTCTGATGAGTCTCGATTTCTGCTGCGACATTCGGATGGTTAGGGTCAGAATTTGGCGTCAACAACATGAAAGCATGGATCCATCCTGCCTTGTATCAAGGGTTCAGGCTGGGGGTGGGGGTGAAGGTGTGGGGAATTTTTTTTTTTGGCACTTTTTTGGCCCCCCTTGGAACAATTGACACGTTGCAACACCTTGTGGAATATATCCCACGAAAAAATGGGGCAGTTCTGAGGCAAAAGGGGGTCCAACCCATAAAATGGTTACCTAAAAAGGCCTTTTGGTGTATTTTATCCTCTGCCGGGTGCACGTAGGCTGAAAGGGCTGGAGCTCCAGTGTGATACACCACATGGAGGCCTCTTTTGAAGGCTTTATCCGCTAACACAATTCTCAATAAATAGAACAAAACTTTTAATTTTGACCCTATTTTTTTCTCTTACACTCCTCAATATTGGCCTCAAGGGACTAGAAACTGCCCTGCACACACTATATGAAAATACTGTAGTAAAGTCAGTATGGTGTGTTAGTGGTGCACCGGCACTGGGGTAGTAAGGAGGAGTTGGAGGCGTCAGTGCATGGTAAATTAACCCTTACAAACCAGTGACAAACCCTGACCTTAAGCCCAGCTTAGGGCCGGCTCACATCTCTGTCACAGATTCTGTTTAAAATGACAGATAAATTAGCACAACGTACTATGCTATTATTTCCCTTAAAATGACGGACACCGCAACAAAAACCTGACGGACCCGATTATGGTCAGTGAGGTCCGTTGGGCACTGTTCGATGTCTGTCATTAATTGGGTCCAGTTACACCTCTGTGACGGAGGCTCTGGATGGAATCTTATGATGTCGATGTGAACCAGGCCTTAGGGACAGAGCTCAGGATGGTGTTAGCATTAGTGTTAGGGCTTGAGAAACAATTTGGGACATTTTTTTTACAAGTTCAAACTAAACAGGGACCTATTGGAGCAAAACTAGTAATGGGTAATAAGGTGAATCACTTTTTAGCTGTAATTTCACCTGGACACTAAAGGTTTTTTTTTTACTTAAAGGGGTGCTCTAACAGTATAAAATGCTTGTTCGTCTGTCGGGGCATAATGAAAAATAGAACAGGAATCATACTTACGTCCTGGAGGCTCTTGTTCCAATGAACGTTCACAGCCGGGATACCAGGACAGAACAACAGCGTCCAGTAGGTAAGTATGATTCTTTTCTTCCATTTTTCATCATGCAACTGTAAAGATGCTGGATGGTGTAATGCAGGTGATGGTTGGAGTAGTAGTGATGGTGGTAGTGGTCATGTGGTGCAGCGGCGATTGCAAATAAAACAGATAACATCAGCTCTGGGAAACTTCAGGCCTTTACTCACAGCACGCTTCTTTGTGGACATTACACTTGCTTTTATCAATCGGCAACTTCTCTGGGCAAGGCACAGCACATCCTCACTGTATGCTTCAGACACAACACCTTCATGTGTGCCTATTCCTGACAACCTTTCTTGTCCCACCCAGTTCAGCTGTGCAAAGGTGCTGGCACCGGGCGCTGACCCCGTCCCAGCCTGTCTGTGCAGGATGCTCTTGCCTTGCGACTCAGGGCACTCTCCATCCTCTCTAAGGGTCCCTTGCTCCTTCAGCAGTCCCCCAAACTGCCCACTTGTTAATTTGTTGCTTGACCCACTCCGGCTCTCTCTCTGTCACTGTTCTGTCTCCCTCTATCAGTGCCCTCTGTTTTCTGGTCTTTTTTTGTTGTTCCTCCTTTTACTGGTATTTCTGTGAGTGGGGCTGATGTCCTCTGCCCTCGCCCCTTCCCCTTTGCTGCATCCAACTTCTAACTATTTACACAACATAGAAAGGAGTGCAGAGCTGACAGCAGGGGCGTCGCTAGGCAGTTTTATCCAGGGCTCATGCCCCGGATAAACCTGCCCGTGCCCCGAACCTCGCCAGACTCCAGGCCGCTGCCGTGGACCTGGAGCACCGACCACCTCCTCAACTGTACGTGCGTCTGCTGTAAGAAGATAAGGTAAAGTGAACGACTCCAATCAGAAAAGACGTCTCCTGTGAGTCACTAAATGTAACTGTGTAATCACTTAGATTTCTGCAGAGCGTCTACATACAACTAGTATCTACCACTATATGGTCACTGTATGACGGTAATATATGTCTGCAGAGCCTGTGTATGGTCTGGCAGGATTATTTTAGCTTTAAGTAGCAATATTTTTGGGTCTTGGTTTTGTAGGAATTTTTTTTAGTAACAATCATTTGTCTGGTATATTTGCTCCATGTATAGGTGTATTATTTGTAAGGTATTGCACTGTCATACGGAGGTGAGAGGTTTTGAAAATGCAAATTTGTCACCGCTGACTTTCATTGTACAGTGACTGTTGAGGTGATGGACGGGATCTATGCAGAAAATTAGTGACAGGAACAGAAGGTTTTTTCTTGTAAAAATATGTCAGCAGTTCACAATGTGGCATGAAAAATGTTGTGTGAACCCAGCACCACTGAGCAAAACTTAACACAAAGGGCCCGGGCCCCAGATGTTTTAGGACCCTAGCAACGCCCCTGGCTGACAGGCTCCTCTATTTAACTGTGTACCTATGGCAACCCCTATGAGCTCTCTGATTGGCTGCTTGCCCAGCAGCACTGTCTCCCCACTTTAAGCTCAGTTAACTACTTCAAAACGACCCAATGACTGAGCACTCTCTCCCTGAACTACAGGGCCAATTAACCTCTTCCCAACCCTCCTAGCCGGGAAACTAACTGAAACTCCTGCACACATTATGACACACACATTCCCACTAAACTTATACCTATTATTTACACCACTAAACAGTCATATATAGTTACCCTCCTTTCCACCCTGACAGACAAACAAGCATTTTGAACTGCTGGAACACCCCTTTAATTTAGCTCATTATGGCAAAAACAACCTTACTGGACTCTATTGAATGTATATGTGTTTTATATTTTCTGTTCATACATTATTTACAGCATTATGTGTTTGGCCGTAAGTGATGACATTCTGTTTGGGACATCACCCCTCACTATATACACTTTAGTGACGCCAACCTCCTGACTAGTGCACATGCCCAGTAGATAATTATCTGCGCACTAGTCAGGAGAACAGCAGTTTTGGAGCATAGCCGTCCACTGCTCTCTTCGAACGCATTGTCAGAGTAGTTAAAGGGGTTTTCTCACTACAAAGATCATATCTGTAATTGATGGAGACAGTAAAAATAAGCACTTTTGCAACTGGTTTGCATTACCTAAATCATTTAGTATATCAGATATAAGCTAATCTGTGCGTGTCTAGAGCTATTTCTGCAACCTGTGGTCAGTCCATGCCCACTTTGCTGTGATTGGCTGCCTGATATTTAATTCAGCCCTGTTCGGACACGCCCCCTGTGCTGTAATTGGCTGCCTGCATTCTCTTCCCTATGAGCTGTGTAAAATGAAAGTGAAAATGGCTGCTGTCTGTGTTTTCATTGTCTTTCACTGTACCCTGAGGTGTGTAATAATGGCTGCATGCCCCTTCTCCCAGTGATAACTCTATGTGAAGGATCTGGGCAATTACTGAGCCTCTAGCTGCTATTTTAACCCCCCTATATAACACAGCCTTATACACAGAGAGGATGTCACAGCTCTGCAGATCGCCTTCTGTGGTCAGTTCTCATGCCTGAAGAGCTGTCACCTCCCTCCACAAGCTTCTTGTAACCAGAACACTTGCATTGCTGTAATCAGTTACACATACAGCCTGAAAGGATGGAACAAATGTGAGAAATGCACTCTGCTCCCCCCCTGTGTTATCAGGCAGGACCTAGAGGGGGAGCAGTGTGCATTTCTCAAATTTTTTTCCATCAGTTCAGGCTGTATGTATAACTGATTACACTAATGCAGGTGTTATGGTTACAAGGAGCTTGTGGAGGGAGGTGGCAGCTCTGCAGACATGAAAACTCACCATTGCAGGAGGTCTGCAGAGCTGTGGCATCTTCTCCCTTCCACTGCTCACACAGAATGATGATATCACCAGTCTTCAGTGATGGGAGATATGCCTACTGGGAGGAGAGACACGCCTACTGGGAGGAGAGACACACCCCTGAATTTGAAGCTGTAACAAAGAAAGAAAGCTTAAGTAGGCCAGGAAAGCCTGTAATGAGAAAATCCCTTTAATATAGTTGTGTGACACTCTTTATGGGCAGAGTAGTGGGCAACGACACTATAGAAGAGCCTGCCTTCTGACTGGTAGACAATTATCCGTACCTCCCAAGCATCCCTATTTTGGAGGCACAGTCCCTATTTTTAACCCTTGTCCCTCTGTCCCTCTTCGCTCTATGAATGTCCCTCTTTTTCATTTGGGAAATAGATTTTTTGGAAATAAACTGATTATCTCGCTTTTTAAAAAGTATCTGATTGCTTTCTCTCTGTGTATTATATAATAACTTACTTCATATTTCATAACTGGATACAAAGAGATACTCAAAAAATGTCCCTTTTTGGCTATCTAAAAATTGGCATGCATGTGTTTGACCATGGTTAGAGGCGTGTCTTGGTGTGATGTCATGTGTATGGGCGTGGTTACAGGCATGTCTTAGTGTGATGTCATGTGTTTGGGTGTGGTTAGAGGCGTGGCTTGATTTGTCCCTCTTTCCAATCTCTAAAAGTTGGGAGTTATGCAATTATCTGTGCACTAGTCCGGAGGCTGACGCCTCTATAGTGTGTGTAGAAGTAAGAGGGATGATCCACAGTACAATCAAGTGAATAAAAATTGCTCTTGCTGTAATGAACTAAGTAAAAAAAATTTAAAAAATGAATCGACAGCCCCTTTAATAAGAAAACCCTAGGGGAGGTCAGTTTGAAAACTTCCCTAACTTTCATGTCAATACGGTTTCGGCCATACCACAGCCACACCTCGGCCGTGATGCAACCGCTACGCCCCAGTACGGAGACTCCCACCATGACGTATAGTCCAAGTTCATGAGTCTTTTGAGGTGTGATCAGCAGGCCCTGCTTACTCACTGGAGCCTCTGGTTAATGATTGCCGGTGGACTGCGCGGTGACAAGTGGACTCTGCCCCACTCTTATCAGCACAAACCGCCACACCATTAGTCAGGGACACAGCCCTTTCCCCTTCAAACTTGACATTAAGAAGTTTTGCTGGCTCAATAACAAGACTCGTTAAGGAATTAATGGCCTGTGAAGACCACTGTGTCAGCGACTGAAGCACCCAGAGCCGCGCATGGCCTAGCAGGGCAGCAGCATCCACAGGGCACACATCAATGGATATCATGTGCAATCTCTTCTCACCTATGTGGAAAGAAAAGATTCCCAGTTCCGGATCCTAAGGTAATAAACAATGGTCTGCCGTCCACTGTCGTGAAATAATCAGTGTGTATTCTGTACATACCTGCGATTATCATACAAGACAATTCCTTTAATCCAGCATTAGAAGACTTTACAGGAATAGGATGATCTGATATTCTGGATTATAACAAAATCATAGAAAAGTGAAATTTGCTAGTGAAATTAAAAAAGAGAACAATGTGGTAACACAAAATATGTGATGTTACCATACATCAGTCAGTCTTCTGCCTCCAGTCTTGTAAGACCTAAGATACTGCTGTTCTGTACCCAAAACTAGGAGGCAGAAAACTGGAAGTGCTGAACTGTCAGCAGATAGTTCTATCAGGACATCCGTTTCCTGGATTACACCATCTATCTATCTATCTATCTATCTATCTATATCTATCTATCTATCTATCTCATATCTATCTATCTATCTATCTCTATCTATCTATCTATCTATCTCATATCTATTATCTCATATCTATCTATCTCATATCATCTATCTATCTATCTATCCCAATCTATCTATCCATATCTATCTCTATCTATCTATCTATTATCTATCTATCTATCTAATTATATCTACTATCTATCTATTCATATCTATCTATCTATTATCTCATATCTACTATCTATCTTTCTATCTATCTATATATCTATCTATCTAATTGTAGAAAAAAAAAGTAGCGTCGCACTTCGGTATATATATTCAAACACTCTGGGCTACATAAGTGTTGGATTTATTCATCTGAAAAATATATGAGGCATTTAGTTCGCACAGATAAAATCAAGTTAAAAATCCGACGCGTTTCGCAAACCCACGCTTCATCAGAGGCAAGTAAAACAATTAATATAAATGCTTTATATAGAGAACAAGGTTCACAATCCAGTGGTAATTTGAAAAAGTAAGTACATCACATTCTCCGTTACAAAGATGTGTTAGCTGTAAGAATTATCAGTGGTCGCGAGTGGACCGAATACTTGTCAATCAGTGAGATGTCATGCTGGTAAGCGGAAGATGAGACTGACTGCATGTAATACATATCAATCAAAGAACACTTCCCTTGATGTCCCTTGTGAGCAATATATCTATATGAGCGTTGTGCCTCTGTAATGAAAGCCCAACAACACAAGGTGAGCAGATTTCATATGTTTGAATCACATCTGTCTTATCTGCTTCACGATTGTGCACCTATTTCTATCTATCTATCTATCTATCTATCTATCTATCTATCTATCTATCTATCTCATATCTATCTATCTATCTCATATCTATCTATCTATCTATGTATCTCATATCTATCTATCTATCTATCTATCTATCTATCTATGTATCTCATATCTATCTCATATCTATCTATCTATCTATCTATCTCTCTCATATCTATCTATCTATCTATCTATCTATCTATCTATCTATCTATCTCTCTCATATCTATCTCTCTCATATCTATCTCTCTCATATCTATCTATCTCATATCTATCCCTCTCATATCTCTCTCATATCTATCTATCTCATATCTATCTCATATTTATCTATCTCATATCTATCTATCTATCTATCTATCTATGTATCTATCTATCTATTTATCTCATATCTATCTATCTATCTATCTATCTATCTATCTATCTATGTATCTATCTATCTCTCTCATATCTATCTATCTACCTCATATCTATCTATCTATCTATCTATCTCATATCTATCTATCTATCTATCTATCTATCATCTATCTCATATCTATCTCTCTCATATCTATCTATCTCTCTCATATCTATCCCTCTCATATCTCTCTCATATCTATCTATCTCATATCTATCTCATATTTATCTATCTCATATCTATCCATCCATCCATCCAGCCAGCCTTTGGACATTCTGGAATAAAGTTATTTTATTTTTGGATCAAGGTGTGCAGTGATTTTCCTTGGATATCTATCCATCTATTTTATATTATCTTTAACTCCTTAACGACCGCCCCGTCTTAGACGTGGCATCGTCGTTCGTCGCACGCGTCTTTAGACGTGGGCATTTCAGTCGTTCGTCTGCGCGACGTTTCTTAGAGTGGCTTTCAGGTCGTTCGTCTGCACGACGTCTTTTGACAGGGCATTTCAGTCGTTTGGCAGTGACGCTTTTACGTGCTGCAGACACCGAGTTTGCGGCGCCGGCGACGCAATTGCGCTGGGATCGGGCTGAACTACACATCCATCCCAGAGCATGTCTGCGAGCGCGGGCAGCGGGGAAACCTCCGCAACCGATGCTTTAACCTTGATTGCGGCGGTGCGTTACCGCAGCGCAATCAAAGGTTCCCCTGCCTGCGAGTGATCGGAACACCGTGACCGACAGAGCTCAGGGACCGGCTGCACAGTCAGCTCTGGGGACCTAGCGTGGCCCCAGAGTTGTCTGTGTAAGAAGCCAGTGATTAGGATGCACTGTGTGCTGTCCTAATCACTGCCTGTGTCAGACTGACACAGATTAGCATGTATTAGCATATATGAATATGCTAATACATTACTAAGTGTAAAAAAATAAAAAATGTTAAACATTTCTCCCTTCATGGGAGTAAAAAAAAAAACATAAAAATTGTAAAAAAAAGAATAAAAAAATAAATAATAAAATAAAAATAAATATTTAATAAAAAATAATTGTACATAAATTACACGCACAAAAAAACCTACACATATTTGGTATCCACACGACCGTAATAACCTGTAGAATTAATATAATAAGTTATTAAGTTTTAAATGTTAATGGTGTAAAAAAAAAATTAAAAAAAAAAAAAAAAAAAAAAAAAAAAATACTGCAATTATTTATAAGTGTACTTAAACTATTCCCCCATAAAGTACAACTTGTCTCGAATAAAATGAGGCCTCCTACAGCTGCGTCATTGAAAAAATAAAAAAGTTACAACTGTTTAAACGCAAGGAGGCAAAAACTAAAAAAATGTTCTGGTCATTAACTACTTTTCAGGCGTTCGGCTTAAGGGGTTAATGTATATTATCTATCTATCTATTTATTTATTTATTTATCTATCTCATATCGATCTGCAGTATCTATCTATCTATCTATCTATCTATCTATCTATCTATCTATCTCTATCTATCTATCTCATATCTATCTACAGTATTTATCCATCTATCTATCTATCTATCTATCTATGTTACATCTATATATCTCATATGTATCTATTTTATATTAGCTATCTATCTATCTCATATCTATCTATCTCACATCTACACATCTCATGTCTATCTATCTATCTATCGATCTATCGTTCTCACATGTATCTATCTATCTATCATATCAATCTCTCATATCTATCTATCTAAAAACGAGAGTATTAGTATCTCTGTATTAAAATATTGCACTGAAAATCTGGCGCGTTTCGCGTGGCAAACCCACGCTTCCTCAGAGGTCAGAGGTTTCCTCAGAGACAAACCCTCTGAGGAAGTGTGGGTTTACCACGCGAAACGCGTCAGTTTCTCATTCTTATATTTTAATGCAGAGAGACTAATACTCTCGTTTTTATAAATAAATATGCATTTTTAAGTGTTCCATTAACATCTGGCACCCATATTTTACACGCGCTGCATCACCGTTTTTTGCAAAATTTTATTCTATCTATCTCTCATATCTATCTCTCATATCTATCTATCTATCTATCTATCTATCTATCTATCTATCTTATAGCTATCCATCTATCTATTTTATATTATCTATCTTATATCTATTTATCTATCTATCAAAAAATTGAAAATGATGGGACTGGGGGAAAATATATGAATGAGTTCTCAATAGCGATAGGAAACCGAGGGTGGTTATTAATGGAACATAGTCCGATTGGGCACAATCACAGCTGCTAGTGAGTTACCAAATGGGGTCAGAACAGTTGCTAGAGGGGGGCCACAGGGGTCAGTATTAGGTCCAAAAAGTATTAGGTCCAAAAGTCAAACAGCATGGCCACATAATCAGTTGGAAATAAAATCATGTTTTACTAAGATTCTTCAAATCAAAAGACATTATGGAAAAGGAGCAGGGAAACTAAAGCACCCTCTGTTGGATGTAACAAATCCTCAGTTTGCTTCTGACTTACTGAATCTTTAGAAAGCAAAAGGGATATTAGCCAAGCCAGTGTCACTCATCTGCATACAGCTGTTTCGGGGTTTTTGCCCCTCATACTGGCTTGCTCAATTTCCCTTATGCTTTCTAAAGATTTAGTGAGTCGGAAGCAAGTTGAGGATTTGTTACATCCAATAGCGGGTGCTTGAGCTTCTCAGATCCTTTCCCATAATCCCTTGTGATATGCAGATGCTTAGTGGAGGGCACAAAAGCAATCTCAAAACTCCACATGCCTATATGTTCCTCTCACCAAGGAAAGATATTCCCCTTTCTGAGATTCTTCAAAATATGTACAATAATAGTGCAGAGACTTAATTTTCTATATGCAAAACAGTGATCAGTATTATTTAGCCGCCCGCTCATCCTCATACCGGGTATCTATGTTTGCTATATGAGTGCTTAGTCCATTCTAGTAGATCCATGAGGAGGAGCAGAGCTGTCTGTTTGGCTAGATAATACTGATTGCTGTTTTGCATATAGAAAATGAAGTCTCTGCACTTTGTACATGTTTTGAAGAATCTTAGTAAAACATGATTTTATTTCCAGCGGATTACGTGGCCATGCTATGTGACTTGTGAGCAGTGGACTATTTGGGCATGGACGTAACCTATTGATGCATGGTGTTGCCAAAACACAGGATCAGGTTGATTCAATTATCGAATTGAGTCAGTACTGGTTCCTCTTCTTTTCTGTATATCTGTTTTTGACCTTGTAGAGGTTTAGGCCTCGTTCACACGGCTTATTTTGCCGCGGTTTGGCGCCGTACAGCGCGCCGGAGTGGCGCTTCAGTACGGCGCCCATCCGTCGGAGTACTTACGTTAATCCACTGCTCTCATAGAGAACAGTGGAATCCGTCGCTCCTCCCCGCTCGGCGAATCCGCCGGGCAAGGAGAAAGTGACATGCACATTATTTACGGCGCGTACGTGCCATAAACAATGCATTGTCTATGGGGCCGGGAGCGGCGCCCCCGCCGCGCGCCGCCCCCGCCCCTGTCCCGCCCCTTATTCACGGCGGATTTGTGAGCTCAATACGGCTCACAAATCCGTCGGGAATAAGCCGTGTGAACACGGCCTTACAGAGCAGAATTGCAATATTTACAGAGCTCTGTAAGGTACTCGACAGAGACCCCTTTTGAGCCATTGATTTATCGCTACCATAGAAGACTTTGATTAAAATTTTTCTGGATCAACAAAACGTGATAATATGAAACATTCACTACCCAAGACCTCCTCCATGGGTGACACCTCTAACCCCTTCTCTACCCTAAACAGGTGGCGATGTTTCTGGTAACCATTTTATGGCTGTAGATCGTAAGAGATGTTATCATCAAAGGGGTCATGACCACATCTGGTGCTGGCTATTCATTTATTTCCTGTCTACACACTATAGTAGGGTCAGAAATAGGAAACTGCTTTAAGAACAAGCTGCAGACCTTACGCTTAAAGGGGTTTTGCCACGATCTCATTTCATACCTCCTGCATCCAGCTCTTCAGCTCTCTGTGCTCAGAAGGGGGCGTGTGTGATTTGTAGAATTGCACATCATGTGACCCTGAAGGATGACATCACCAGGCCTTTCCTTTCTTTAGTCAAAGAAAGGTCTACTTATGTGTAGAATTGTAAGTAGCTACATTGTAGCTCAGAGGTAAATCTTTTGCCTCCAGTCACAAGGGTCCTCGGTTTAAATCCCTGTAGGAACCAAACCTGTGGATTTTATTTCTCTTTATCAATGCACAGACCTGATTGAGGTTTCTTTTTAATTTTTTGCACTGTTTGACTAATTACTAAGGAGTACAGAGGACAGGAGTAGAATGGCAGCACCTGGGGTTTGAACACTCAGTAGCTGCCTGAGAGGAGAGGTGATGTCTGAGCATGTGCGACCGGGACTGAGGAGCTCTCAGCCCTGGTCGTATCCCCTGGAGACGAGCTGTAAACAATGGATCACTAAAGGAGCAACTAAAACAAAAACGTGCAGAATTTTTAATAATGATGAATGGTGAAAATGTTTATTATTTAATTTACAAACTTCCCACGTCAATTTTACTTCGTGGCAAAACCCCTTTAATGAGAACAACTTGCCTCTATAGGGGGTGTTCCAACACTTCAAATGCTTTATCTGTCGGGTGAAAAATAGAAGACACGAATCACACTTACCTGCTAGATGCTGGTTTTCCATCGCGACGGCCTTCCCGCTGATCTTGGCTGTAGCTGTGAATGGTCATCGTTCATGTGGCAGGTAAGTGACCACTGTACTGGTCACGATGAACGTTCACACCTATAGCCCGGATCCCTGGGACAAACGCCGCCACGTTACAACAGCGTCCAGGAGATGAGTATTCTTCTTGTCTTCTATTTTTCATCATCTCAACAGACAAATAAGCATTTTAAACTGCTGGAACACCCCTAAGGGTATGTTCACATGATGTACTGCGGCGCTTTACATTGTGTGTTATGGGAGCTTGCGCGGCCGGCCCCATTGACATGCATTACTCGCGGCGTGTATTTGCTGCAAATAATTGACATGTCACTTATCGGATTGTATGCATGGGGGGAGGAGGCGTAATCCTTAATTCTCTATGATAACTATGGATTACCATAATTGCGGCGCGCATATCGCCTGTATTAGAGTGCAAATACGCGCCAAAATGTGCGCCAAAATTATGCCATGTGAACATACCCTAATGGTTTCTCTTATGGAGAGGTACTGATGCTTGGTAACCACAGAATAAACACACAACAGGCTCCTCAACAGTATTTAAATACAGAACATTTCCTAATAGTTTCTCTGTACAACAAGAATCAGGGGTTGCAGACTCCACCTTGGATAACCCTACAGCACTGTCCACTGTCCAGGATTAAGGATTTTGGCAATGAAGCTCAGACCAAGTCCCACGGTCAGCAGTTGTACCAGTGTCCATGAGTTCCTAGGAATGAGAACCCTCTCACAATGATATACTTGAGCTAGGGATAAGACCTCCCATAGGGGAATTGTCCGTCAACAAAGACTACTTGGTCGATCCTCGGAATCTACTACTTTGGCACATGACTGGATAGGTGATCTGCCACCCATAAATTTTACCATCTAGGATCTTCTTAGCTACTGAAAATCTCACTTGGTGTTAGGTAGTGGTCCCTGACACGATTTCGACTGTGGATGACATTGCTCTGACACTGCAGCACGGAGAACATCACTGCTCTGCTGCCCCAGCCCTGCTGTGCTACCGCTCACTCACAGCCAATCCAAGGCACCCAAAACCAAGCTTTTTATAGGTATCTTTGTTCCCTTTGAGTGTCTGTTATAGCCCAGCACTATTTTGCTTCAATGCTTCTCATGACATGGAGAGGAAATTACAGTAAATTATTATTATATGAGAAGAAGTAAGTTGTGTGTATGTATAAACAGTGTTGGCCTGGGGTGGCTAGTGCCCACCAGTGGAATTTCATTCAGAGGGTTTACCTGTGGATGTGATTCTCAGGGCACACCAGTGGAGTCCATTCTTGGGGCCCACCAGTGGAGTTGATTCTTCGGGTTCACCAGTGGAGTTGATTCTCGAGGCCCCCCAAAGGAGTTGATTCTTGGGGCCCACCAGTGGAGTTGATTCTTCGGGTTCACCAGGGGAGTTGATTCTTGGGGCCCACCAGTGGAGTTGATTCTTGGGGCCCGCAAGTGGAGGTTATTCTAGGGGTCACCGGTGTAGTTGATTCTTGGGGCCCACAAGTGGAGGTGATTCCAGGGGCCACCAGTGGAGGTAATTCTAGGGGCCCACCCTACGACTACTGTACCTGCCTCTTATACTCTGCCTCTTCACTCTCTCTCTCTCTGCCGCTCAAAAGGATGTATATGAATTATTTATAAGAAAAGAATTTAAATAAATTCCAGGTCTATCATACTCAGGGGCTAGCCGGGGGTTTCCCAAGTGGTCCAATCCAAACTTGTGAATGCAGAAGGGTCCCACATTATTCTTGCAGTGGGTCCCTCAATTGTCTGTGCCTGGCATCAGTATTAGTCCTATTTTCTTTTTTTATTTCCCTTTTTTTTTTGCTATGTTAGTGTGAGCATTATTGTGCATCTGGAAAATAGGCTAATATAGAATTTATGAAGTTTTTAAAAGCTATTTTAATATGCTTTTTTATGATAAATGACCTATTCCAATGGTAGCCCATGCAGATTGAGCACACAAAATATATTAGTCCTAGTGTGTCCAGACAGATTTTTAATCAGAATGTTTCAACAAAGCACATTTTTTATGATGAATAAATGTCTAATGGCAGGTGGTGAGGGTCTCTTGTGACACAACTGGAGACCAGTAAAAGCCCCTTCAGCCCTTGGGACCTAGAAATTACCCCAGAGCTGTCTGATTCTTAAGTCTGCAGGTAAGGCACACTAAGGCCGTGTTCACACGGCTTATTCCCGACGGATTTGTGAGCCGTATTGAGCTCACAAATCCGCCGTGAATAAGGGGCGGGGCGGGGGCGGGGCCGGAGCGCGGCGGGGGCACCGCTCCCGGCCCCATAGACATTGCATTATCTACGGCGCCTTCGCGCCGTAAATAATGTGCATGTCACTTTTTCCCCCCACGGCGGATTCGCCGAGCGGGTAGGAGCGACGGATTCCACTGTTCTCTATGAGAGCAGTGGATTACCGTAATTGCTGCCGCGGATTGGCGCCGTACTGCAGCGCAAATCCGGTGCGCAGTACGGCGCCAATCTGCGGCAAAATAAGCCGTGTGAACGAGGCCTAAGGGCGACATGTATAAATGGGGCTGCTCCAGTTTTCTGACATAGCTTTGATCTAAAAAACCTGTCATAGTCCCTGTCCGACAGATGAATGATCTGTCCTATGCCAAAATCTGACGCATACTATGACCGACCCGACACTTTTGTATGCAGCAATTCTACAGGGGGCGTGATGCGCCAGATTTGTACAACGTGCCACATTGATGAATGTGAAAAAAACTTTGAGATTCTTAGTTCACATGTTTTGATCAAAACTGTTTAAGCCACCCCCGACTATCAACGGGATCTCAAAGCGGGTGGTCCTACTCTATTTTTACCTCTCATTTGAGTCCAATTGAGACTTCTCATTTTGGTCAACAGACCTCCATAATCCAGAGAGAGAAAAAACACCAGCTTTATAAGCATGCTGCATTAATCTAGCAACCTTTGGAGGTGGGAAGGGTGCAAAAAAAAAACAAAATGGAGGCATCCACTCCTCCCTATATGAGTTAAAAGCAATATATGCCAAATGCAACGTATAGTTCTGCACAAAAAAACATTTCTGAAAAACACAATGTGAATACGGGTGCCACTGGCATGGTTGTGGTGTATATATATATACACACATTCCAATATATTGGACTCAAATAAGAGGTAAAAATAGAGTAGGACTACCCGCCTTGAGATCCTGTTGTAAGCCAGGGGTGGTCTAAACAGTTTTGATCAAAACATGTGAACTAAGAATCTCAAAGTTTTTTTCATGTATTATAGATAGCATAAATGCTTCTTTAGAGGTTTCCATGTCTTGTTTGACAGCCACATTGATGAATGTGTCACCACAAATGTGGCGCAAAACTGTCATAACAATCCGTACCAGTTTCATAGTGGCGAGGCCGAGACAAATTTTGGCGCTTACACTCTATGCACCACTTTTTGGTTTCTCGCAACAACACAGATTTATAAAGTGCTGTGAGACACCTTCACACATACTGACGAATGCTACACTAACTTACTGAGAAGTCCGACTGTCGGGGTGGTGCCACTTTTCATATATGTTTCCCTAAGTGGAGCCTGTGTCATAGTGATCTAGAGGATAATTGTTACGAGCGGTCCCGCAGGCAATGGGTCAGGCTGCGGGTGCTCTCGTGCCCCTGCTGGTGTCCCTGGTCTGGGCACGAGAAGCGCCGCGGCCCGCGTGTCGACCCGCGGGCGCACTCGCCCACCTGCGCCCATACATTTACTCCGCTGCGCTCCTGCTTCCCCGCGGTCCCCTGCCGGCTGGCGCGCGTCCCCGCTCCTTAGGGCGCGTGCGCGTCAGCTCTCTCACATTTAGAGGGCCAGCGCGCCTGTAATTGGTTGATTGCCGGACGCTGATCCTATATATTGGTAACGCCTCCAGCACGTCCCCGCTGGATCTTTAGTGCCTGTTGCCTTCAGAGAAAGCGTCTATTCTAGTCTTGTCCTGATTTCCGTGTACCGAACCTTCTCGCCTACGCCCCACGACCACAAACCTTTGCCGCCTGTCCTGACCTTACCGCCTGTCCCCGACCACGAACCATTGCCGCCTGTCCTGACCTTCCTGCCTGTCCACGACTACGAGCCTGCCTTACGATTCTGTACCACGCCACACCTCGGCCGCCATCGCAAGCAAGTCACGTCAGGGGTAGCGACCTGATAGACTCCCGCCGCAGCAAGTCCATCCCGCTTTACGGCGGGCTCTGGTGAAAACCGGAACCTACTTAAACTCCGCTCCCTGGCGAGGCTTACACCACTGCTTGCGGTGGTCCAGTAGATCCACTACCACACCCGTTACAATAATGGACTGGAAAATAGGAAAATGCTAAGAAATCATAGGTTTAAAATAAAGTTATAAAAAAGTAATAGTAATAATAATAAACAAATTATGATCTGATGCATCTCAAAAGCTGAATGCTTCAACACAGGCTTAGGGTGAAGAGTAAACAGCATAAAAAATAGTAAAATAAATTCTATATTCACAATACAAAATATATACCCTATATATAGATTACCCAAACAATTTTTATGTAGCACCAAATTATGCCACAAAAATAAAAATAATTCCCGCTTCATAAAACAAGACCCAGTACAGTCGGAGTATTGAAAAATTGTTTGGGCTCCTGAAAGAGAAAGTGGCAAAAACTGAAAAATGAAGCTGGTCATTGAGGCGTAAAAATAATAGAAACAATAATTATAATAGAAATAATAGTAAGGGTATGTTCACATGATGTTCTGGATCCGTTTTTTGATCTGTCTTTCACTAGAAGAAAAACGCATTGAAAACTGCATCCAAAAAACGTATCCAAAAACGCAACAGCTGATGCTTTTTCAGACGCTTTTTCCATGCATTTTTGGATGTGTTTTTTGGATCTGTTTTTCAATATATATACACAGTATACACTAGATAAAATGCAGGCAAAGAACTTGAGACTATTCACAAATGATACCATCCAGAGGCTGTAGTTTAAAAAGGTAGAATCTTTAATGTAATACACTAAATCGGCCCGTAGAGGTCTCATTTGATGTAGAAGAACTGTTTGAAATTTAGTAACCTAATGACCTACATTGAGTGGAAAGTGGTTTAGTTGTAATGTAAGAGGAAATCCAATAGAGGGCGCTCACAGCAGCTTACATGTGTTTCAGAGAAAATCCAATAAATGGCGCTCACAGTAGTTTACATGTGTTTCAGAGATAATCCAATAGAGGGCGCTTACAGTAGTTTACATGTGTTTAATCTTATAAATAACTTTTTCATATATATTTTGAATTATAAAAAAGCCGTTTTTTAGTGCAGAATGGGTGTTTATAGAAATTATAGAAGTTTTTAATAATTAATTTATAAGTGTTTTAGATAAATAGTTTATTATAGAATGTTGAGTGGTTTTAGTATTATACTGAAACCACTCAACATTCTATAATAAACTATTTATCTAAAACAGTTATAAATTAATTATTAAAAACTTCTACAAACACCCATTCTGCACTAAAAAACTGCTTTTGTATAATTCAAAACAAATAAAAAAGTGATTTATAAGATTAAACACATGTAAACTGCTGTGAGCTCCCTCTATTGGATTTCCTCTTACATTAAACCTAAACCACTTTCCACTCTAAGTGAAAATGTAGGTCATAAGGTTACTAACGTTCAAACAGTTCTTCTACATCAAATGAGACCTCTAGCGACCGATTTAGTTTATTACACTACAAATTAAAAGCCAATGCGTTTGTCGGATACGCTTTTGGTATCAAAAGCGGATCCAAAACGTACCCAAATGTATGTTGTTGCACTTTTGGATGCGCTTTAGACATGTCAATTCTTAAAACGGATCCAAAAGACGCAAGCAAAAGCGCATCGGCGATCATTCGTCTGAACGGCGATGCGCTTTTTACATTGAAATCCATTGAAATCAAACTGCACATTGTTAGATACGTTTTTAGGATCCGTTTTGCTTGCAAGAAACGGATCAAAAAACGGTTCGAAAAAACGTTGTGTGAACATACCCTAACACGGAGAAAGAATTTCTGTTGCTGGGAGGAGAAATAATATACTAATATGTAAACACACACAAATACATGTGATAAGATGCACTAATTATATGATCACGGCCAGACACGACGCACATGTTTTTTTTCTTGATTTTCTCGTTTTACACCCTTTAGATACATTCCTGACAAGCCCTTTCAATTATGTCTGTATTTCCTGCTTTGTTAGATATTGTTCTCTCTGTACATGATTTGCATTACTGAGTCATTATTATTATCACACATCACATAGCAAACACTGTAATCCCTGCTATGTTATGCACAAATGACTGGGGAACTGGGCACTGTTCCTACGGAAATAGGTAATGCAAATAAATATTGCTGTCTGGCCACAAATAATCTGTCATATTAAACGAGGATAGTTAATAGGTTCCTGGTAGCATTGCTGCGATCTAGGACACTGAAAGGGTTAAGGGCGTTGTCTCACTACAAGGATTGCTGCTTTTTATGTTAAAGATCTTGCAAAAACAAGTCACTTTGCAATATGTGTGCATTAACAGTGTCCTACCTATTCCTAGATATCCCCTCTTGTATGGGCTGCATCAGCTCCTCAGGTCGCTATAGCTACAGACCTGTTCAATCTCTCCGGATAAGCTGCCAGCACTGGTTGCTATAGCTACAGACCTGTTTGATCTATCCTGATAGGCTGCTAGCACTGGTTGCTATAGCTTCAGACCTGTTCAATCTCTCCTGATAGGCTGCCAGCACTGGTTGCTATAGCTACAGACCTGTTTATTCTCTCCTGATAGGCTGCCAGCACTGGTTGCTATAGCTACAGACCTGTTTGATCTCTCCTGATAGGCTGCCAGAACTGGTTGCTATAGCTACAGACCTGTTTGATCTCTCCTGATGGGCTGCCAGCATTGGTTGCTATAGTTACAGACCTGTTTGATCTATCCTGATAGGTTGTCAGCGTTGGTTGCTATAGCTACAGACCTGGCTTCTACTGGAAGCCAGTAAACACGCCCCTGAATTCAAAGTGAAACCAAGAAAACAAGACTGAGGTGAGATGGATCAATGTAGTGAGACAACCCCTTTAATTATTTATTTTAGTATTTTATTTCTATAGAACCAACATATTTCACAGTGATGTACAGAGATTGTCATCATTCACTGTCTCCATTCAGGCTCACAATCTAGACTCCAAGTTTTTTTTAGAGAGTGTGTGTATCTGCGTGTGTGTGTGTGTGTGTGTGTTGTGTGTGTGTGTGTGTGTGTGTGGTGTGTGTGTGTGTGTGTGTGTGTTGTGGGGGGCGGGATACCTAGGAGAACCTATGCAAATAGTGGAAGAGCATATAAACTCTAGTATCCCGAGTAGCCTAGGTCAGAGAAAGGGTTAATGTCTGCATCCTTGATGCTTAAAGGGGTTTTGTGAGGACGTGCCTTATCTGCTAAGAAGCTAATGTAAACAAGCCAAGCTGAGCTGAGAGAGAGAGAGACACAGCCAGAGCACAGAGCCATGCATAAGGGATCGTATGAAATGTTACCACTATCAGATAATCAAATTTACAACCTAGTGGTTCTGTATATACAAAAACACAAAAAATATTTCTACCCGGTGCCTTGAAAGCTTCTTCAGCTCCCTTTCATCAGATAAGAAGTGTGATCTGCGCAAGCCTGGCCAGCAGCTCTTCTAAGGTCATATCTAATAGAAGCTTTGAAGTAACTAAGGGCAGGTAGGGCAGCCTGTAGCTCTCTCAAACTGCAATTTTTGTAATCACATATATTTAGAAAAGTGATTAAATACCCATTTTAGAGAATCCCACGTCAACATTACATCATGGCAAAACCCCTTTAAGGGCAAAATATAGGGTTATTAATGAATACTTGATATCCAGTGAATTACTTATCACTGTATTAGAAAGCCCAAGATTAAAATCAACAGATACCCCCCCCCCCCCCCCCCGACACACAGACTGGTCCCCATGGCCCCAATCTCTCACACGAACTGCTGTGTATCTTCCAATCTCCCACACATTACTGCTTCACATGCCCTATTCTCTCTCACAGACTATTACCTATAATTACTCCTCACTCACAAACACATCACACCCCTTCTGCACAGACTGCTACCCATGATTGCTCACCATGCCCCACTCTATTACACAGACTGCTCATCATGCACTTATTAATAACACATATTGCTCCCCATAAATTCCTCTCTCATAGACTTTTCCCTATGACCTCTCTAAAACAATTTGCTCTCCCCTTTCTCTTCTACAGATTGCTATCATGGCCCTCTGTCTCTCAAACTGTCCCCCATGGCCCTTCCTGTGTCACAGACTGCTTCCCATGCCCTCATCTATCTCACACAGTCTTTCATCATGCCCCCATCTCCCTCTTAAATTGCTTCCCATGGAGCCTCTACTCTCACTAACTACTCCCTAAGGCTCCCCCTCTTCTTTTATTGCCACATCCTCTCACAGACTATTTCTAACCATTCCCCCTCTGTTACACAAATTGCTGCCCATGCCCCCCATAATAGTCCCATGGATTTTTCTGTGTGTCAGAACGAAACGCTAAAAGTGCAGAGTGAATCCTGTGGAGACTCCCAGCCGGGCTCACTTTATATATAATTTTTCATGTCTCGAATAAGCCCCTTCAACACTCAACTTCCGGTGTCCGCCCCGCTCTGATCATAGAAAACGGTGCAGGGAGGAATAGAGCAGATTGTCACAATCTCAGCTTCCTGCTCCCTTCTTGACACAAAGAAAATGTCCCATTAGTTTATTACTGGCTGACTCAGGTCACAGCTGAGGCCGGTGATTTGCAAGTTGTCATTTCCTGTGTGTCAAGAAGTGTCAGAAAGTGGTGGTCAACAGGTTATGGTAAACAGCAGAACATGAGAAGTAGGGAGCAGGATGGTTTCAATTTTTTTTTTCTCTATCAGTCTGCCACTTTCAATAACAAAAATGTACAAATGAACAACCCCTTTAAGGAGAGAGTTCTGGAAGTCTATACTAGAGCTAACTTTCCCTAAGCCGGGGAAGCTTGGAAGCCTGGCCACGGTGCTGTGCAGCTTACGAACTTCTATTAGGACTATTAAAGGGAGGTAGCTCTAAAGGTGTAAGGTTTCTCCTTGGGAGGTTGCACCATAAAGGTGTATAGAGACTTATAGGCTATGCAATACTCCATGGAAAATATTCATATAAGCTCTAAGGAATAGACCTAGGATTCCAGCGTAATCCATTGGAAGCAGTGTCCCTTAGGCTATGTCTACACTGCATCAGACAAAAAACGGCCCAAAAGCGCCGCCGTTTTGCGGTTTTGCAGACCGCCTGAAAAACCGCCGAAAATGAGCACGACGGGCTCCTATGGAAAACCCGTGCAGCACTCCCTACTGCACAGGTTTTCAACCCGGCGGTTTTTCCGCCTGTGGGGTGCCCGCAAAACTTTCTACAAGCACATTCTTCTATCCGGTTTTCGGACAGAATATGTGCATGTGAATGTGAAGGGGGAGGGCTCATCGTGGAGAAAAGCCGCCCCCCCCCATGGCCATGTGCACTGCACACAAACCAGACAAATATTGGTCGTGAAAACTGATAAGTCGTGGGGACGCAGCCTTAGGGTATGTTCAGACAGCGTGTTGGGTCCGTGTGAACATACGCTTTTAGATGGGGATTTGGATCAATCTGTCGGACCCAAACATGTATCTAATAAATAGCAGTGTGATAAAATACATTGCTTTTAATATGAAACACGCATCGGCGTTCACAGGAGGGACACGTCAATTCTTGATCCGAAAGAAACAGCAGGATCCCTATTTAACCCCTTAAGCCCCAGGCCTGAAAAGTAGTTAGTGACCAGAACATTTTTTTAGTTTTTGCCTCCTTTCAACAGTTGTAACTTTTTTTTTTTTTTCAATAACGCAGTTGTATGAGGACACATTTTATTCGGGACAAGTTGTACTTTATGGGGGGATAGTTTAAGTCAACTTATAAATAATTGCCGAATTTTTTACAAAATTATTTTTTAAATTTTTTTTTAGTTTTTTACACCATTCACATTCCACACGTAATAACTTGTTAGATTAATTCTGCAGGTTATTTCGGCCGTGTGGATACCTAATATATGTAGGATTTTTTGTGTGTAATGTATGCACAATTATTTTTTATTAAATATTTTATTTTTATTATTTATTTTTTTATTAATTTTTTTTTACACTTTTTATAATTTTTACTTTTTTTTTTTTAATCCCCTGAAGGGAAAACTTTTTTAAATTTTTTTTTTAACACTTAGTAATGTATTAGCATATATGAATATGCTAATACATTCTAATCTGTGTCAGTCTGACACAGACAGTGATCAGGACAGCACACAGTGTGTCCTGGTCACTGGCTAAATACACAGACAGCTCTGGGGCTACTCTAGGTCCCCAGGGCTGACTGTGCAGCCGTTCCCCGAGCTCTGTCGGGTCACCGGGTGTTCGGATCACCCGACAGAGCAGGGGAACACTTTGATTGCGCTGCGATAATGCACCACCGCAATCAAAGGGTTAAAGCATCGGGTTGCAGAGGTTTCCTCCGCTCCCGGGCGCCGCAAACCCCTGAGTCTGCAGCGACGCCAAAAGACGTAGCTGTAGATGAACGACCCACACCAGCAGTCGTCAAAAGACGGTGCGCGTTCATTAAGGGGTTAAAATTATAGGGTGCGATCCTGCTGCATTCAACACGGATCCAAACACGTAGCTGTGTGTCGTGTTGGATATGTGTTGGATCTGTTTAGGGTCAGATCGCCAATGTGTTTTTGGATGGGTTTTTCGGATCCAAAACAAATCCAAAATCGGATCCAAAAACGGCACGTGACCATACCCTTACAAGAAAGTGTTTGTAATTTAATAACAGATGTCAGAGAAATTTAGGGCCACATGTATGAATACGTCTGAACCATTATCTTGGCGTATTTTGTGCCAAAAAATGTCGTTGCCCTGTTCTATGAATGCATGAACAGTCGTACACCCAAACGATGAAGTGCACTAGACACGACACTTTTGAGTGTGCCAAACTTTGATGCAAAACTGCACATCAAACTGTTTGACGCATAACACTTTCCTACATACTGTCGTGTTCTGCACTCCTCTTTCTCGATTTAGAACTGGCGTGTCGGCACCACATTTCATACATGTCGCCCTAATTACTTATCGGAAAACATTCAGGCCACCTATTCTACTGATGTGAATAGTGCATATTGTTTAGTATGGCGACTGAGATAAATTGTTTTAACATTTCATCATTTCATTTCTAGTTTTCCTTAAGACAATAAAATGCCCCTAGTTTGATAAAACACAGACTCGGTAAACAATTTTTTTCTCAGTATCCAAAGAGCAAAAGCAATTTGTTAGATAAGCTTTTTTGTTCATACCTCAGTCGATAGCTTTGGAATGACTGAAGTGAACACCAGGTGATTTGTGGCGAATTAATTAGTAAAGAATGCAAAACAAATGTAATGTAAAGGTCACTGCCTACATTCTCAAACAAATCATTATTAAAAGTAACCAATAGTATTGCATATTGAATAAAGGAGCCAATGGTTTTACAAATTGTAATAAAAAATGATGGTATTAAAGATTGACACACCTAGAGGAAAGAAAGTTTCTACATAGACATAGAAAGGGATTATTTGCTGTAAGAGCAATGAGACTGCAGAACTCTCTGCCGGAGGAACTTGTCATGGTGAGTTCAAAAAGGGTCTGGATATGTTTCTTGAGTGTAGAAATATAACAAGTTATAGTAACCAGGATTCTGGAGAAGGGTCTGGATACATTTCTAGATGTAATAATATAACAAGTTATAGTAACCAGGATTCTGGAGAAGGGTCATTGATCCAGGGATTTATTCTGATTGCCAGATTGGAGTTGGGGGTTCATGGAATGGTAGGGGTGGGGGGGGGGTTGCCTTCCTCTGGATCAACACTATAGCACAACAGGCTGAACAGTATTTCTCATCTATGGCATTTGTTTTCCTACTGTCGGAAGGATTCATGCGGTCCAGGACATTGGAGTGGTGAGCTGGCTACATTTTCTCTTTAGCTGAACTGGATGGACGTCCGACTTTTTTTGGCCTTACAAACCATGTCACTATTATACTGAAAGTATCAGATATCACTTAACCCAAATGTAATAATTTATCACTGAATCAAAAAAGGTTACAATATAACTTTTAATTAGACACACCTAAAAAGCAGGAAAACCTCCCGTCTAGAAAATCATAAGTAAACAATGAATAAAAGTATGCTAAATTCATCTGTAACCTGTATGTAGTGGTCAAGGGACCAGGTAAAGGGAACAGGAGAAAATAGATGTAATAAGTCACAAATGATAGTATATAGGTAAGGGATTCCTCACTACACCATCTTTTTTCTTCCTTACGGTTCTCTTTGTTGAATCCAATTGATGCCTTACACATAAAAATGACGGTTCCCAAGATAGTTAGATAGAAGGAAAACTGCATCAAACACTGAGTGCAGAAGTGACCCTATTAGGCCTTTCCTATATAGCGGGGGTGCCGCCCTGAAAAGAGTGCCCTCACGCTAGTAGACTAATCCTTAATGGTCCGTTGCGCTCAATGACCACTATCATACCCAACGTGTTTCCCCGCAAAAAAACACAGTTCATCAGGGGATCGTATAGACAGAAATATAAATAAAGCCAAATGTGTATAAAAAAAATCACCTATGTCTGTCACAGACAGAAGGTCTAATATAGATCCCACCAGCCCTCTAACTATATAACCTCTAAACCACCTGTATAAAAACCTGTGTCTGTGAACCAAAATTAAGAAATTTTGCATCTGAATGAACATGATGTCGGGTGTAAGTTTTCTGAAATAGTGCAACATTAATTTGGAAACCGGTACAACGAGGACTAAGTCGCGGACTTAAAGGGAACCTGTCACATAGGTTATGCCCTCTTTGCTGAGGACAGCACAAGCTAGTGTCAGACCTGCTGTTTCCAGCGCTGTGTCCCTTATTCTGTAAGATGCTGGAGTTTTAGAGCATTTACCCCTCAAATCTTATTCATGAGCAGGTGTTAGCTCCACCCACCAAAGGCTAGCCCCGCCCACTGACAGTTATTCACATGCTTCTACCTATTCAAAGTAATAGGTTTATCAGTTGAGGTGGGCGGGGCTAGCCTCAGGTGGGCAGGGTTTGAAGAAAACTGACTCTTCGAATGACTCTTCTGGCTGAAAACTGCAGATTTGAGTATTAAATACTTTAAAACTCCAGCATCTTACAGAATAAGGGACACAGCGCTGGAAACAGCAGGTCTGTCACTAGGTTGTGCTGTCCTCAGCAAGGGGGCATAACCTATGTGACAGGTTCCCTTTAAGGCAACGACGTTTATTGTTGTTGCTATGTAATACCATATGCCCGGCTGTGGCTTCTCCCTCCAATATTAGCTGTTTGCTGGGCTGACACTTCAACGGCTCCTGTCTGAAAGGATCGTGCATGATGAATTAACCATTTAAGGGTAAATGCAATTTGTTTTAGGGGAGGGATGAGAGTTAAAGGCTACGGACACTTTGACATGGAAAAAATAGTTTTTGCATACGTTTGGGGTTTTTTGGAGTAAAAAAAAAAGCTGTTCTAAGATTTAAGGCCTTAGCCTGTAATCTTCATTTGATTGTTTAATTCCAGACCCCTGATATTCAGTTTGTAGCTTTCTCCTGGGTGGCGTCCTCCCAGTGACCAGGGCTGGATGGGAGCTCTGTGTGGAGGCTCCTCTGTGCGATGTTTAGACAATGTTTTATTGAAGTGAGAAACAGTGATAAATACAAGACATAAGCAAGCGAAAGTTCACATCAGGAAACGTCTGCGAATAAATGGTGTTGATCATTTGGGCTGCAACCACTTTATACTGACCAGATAAGTTATAAATATGGATGAGCGATACTATCGACAAAAGTTGAAATCGGCACCATTTTAACGTTTATCGGAATTTTCCGATGACGCAATAGTTTCCGTGAAAATCTTAAAGATAATCGTTATAACGTTTACTACCGCGCCTTTTTTGGCGTTTCCTGTGATTTTGGCAGCCAGCCAAGCAGAGAAGAGCATAGAGGGGTGTATACGACGTCAGCTGTGGGCGGTGTATGGATCTCATTGGCTGCAAAAATCACATGACCTCGTTTTATTTATACGAATGCATTTCTTGATCAATCGGATTTCTTAACTATCACACAACAGAGCAACACGTCTCGCTGCCTGTTCCAATAGCTGTTGTCACAGCTCAGAGAGACAGTCTTTTTTATACAGAAAACCATCCTTGTAGCTGTGAAGAGCTTAGGATATAGCTACATTAGAGAATTTTAGTTCTTATTTAGTTAGAGAGAGACTTGTAAAGAGACATCTAGCGCTGTGTGCAGCTGCGGGGATGGGAGGGGGGTCGGAAAGGAGGGGGGATGATGTGCAGCCCATCCTGTCCTGTCCTGAACTGGCATTGAAATAGCAATGTTTTTTAACACTTTTTGGCCAGCAGACCTCCCAACTGAGGTGAAATTGTCCCTTTTGTTTTTGCAGTTCTATTGGTGTCTGTGTGTCCCAGTTTCTCTCAAATAGCCCCCTTGTACGCAAATTGGGTTACAGATATTTTATAGTAACTGGTGCCTGTTGTCAGTGGTGCCAAAACCGCCATATGTAATCTATATAACTTTTAAATAGTTCTATTGCAGTTCTTGAATCTCAGTCACTGTACAAAATAGCATGGTGCCAGTTTTTGTGATCTGTGGGTCAAGCAGGTTTAGGGGTCATGCTGTGGTACAGGACAGGTATAATCAATGTCCAGTTCAACTAAAATAGTGGTTCAAATGATACTGCCTTCCGGCACTTTTTAATCTTTGAGTCATGCAGGTTTAGGGGTCAAGCCCAGGCTCTTACCGCACCCACTGTAACTCCGGTCCTGTTAGCTGAACGTGAGTGTTAATAGATGACGGACGCCAGCCCTTGCTCTCACCACACCCACTGTAAGTCCGGCCCTGCCAGCTGAACCTCCGTGATCCCCGTTTACAGCCTCATCCTCCTTGATCAGTAATTTCCTTCAACCCACTTGACAGAATGCGGGATTTTCAGACAGGCCTCGTTGACCTACTGGGGACATCTGTTTCGTTTGCTTCACATTCTAATGTCACGGTGGAACAATGTCACCAGTAGAATGGCAAGTACCTCTAGCCGCAGCAGTATTGGAAAACTAGTTTTTTTTTATTATAGTTTATTTCTTATTGCGAAATTTTCTTCTGATGGTCCATAAGGGCACCTGTGCGGGTTTTTGTGTCATGCTGCGGTACAGGATATGGATAGTCAATGTCCATTTCACTAAATACTGCTTCAAATGCTACTTTCTTCCGGCACTTTTTGATCTGTGGGTCATGCAGGTTTGAGGGTCATGCTGCGGTACATGACATGGATAGTCAATGTCCACTTCACTAAAATACTGGTTCAAATAATAGTTTCTTCCAGTACTTTTTAATCTGAGGGTCCATAAGGGCATCTGTGTGGATTTTGGGGTCATTCTGCATTAAAGGACAGGAATAGTCCATGTCCATTTCACTAAATTAGTGGTTCAAATACTTGTTTCTTTCATCACTTTATTCTGAAGGTCCATAAGGGTATCTGTGCGGATTTTGGGGTCATTCTGCATTAAAGGACAGGAATAGTCCATGTCCTGTTTACTAAAATAGTGGTTCAAATACTTGTTTCTTCCAGCACTTTTTATTCTGAGAGTCCATCAAGGACATCTTTGCTGGTTTTGTTGTCATGCCGCTGTAAAAGAAACCAATAGTAAAAGTCTTATTGAAAAAAGCGTATTTCTCATGCTTCAAGGCCATCAAAATGAACAGCGGTTACTGGGTGGCCACCCTCCTTGATCCACGTTCGAAATCAAAAGTGAGCAATTTCCTTCCACCCACACAAATTGACAGTAGAATGCAGGAATTTGAGACAGGGCTCGTTGACCAACTGGACCCCCTGGGACCCTGCCAGCTGAATCTCCATGTTCCCCATTGGGACATTCTTGCTGCCACCAGCACCACATATATGACAAGTTGTTGGTCCCTGGTGCAAAAAGTGATAGGGGTCTCCTGCCAGTTGCCATGTGCCATTTCCAATACCGCTGTCTTGTTTTGTGTGAAAGGTGTCCCGTAGTGTGCTACCGCTGTATGCTGTGGTACGCCGTCCTCAGTTTTCGGTTAGCCATTGACAAATGAATTTTTTTTACCCCTTTTAAATTTTTTTTTAATTTTTTTAATTGCTTCCCTAAGATGTAGCATTATCAGTTTCTGTTGTGGATGTTAACCCAGTTTTCCCCCAAAGCCCTGTTGGGTGTGAAAATGACATGACTTTAATGGGTATTGCGAAAATCGACTATCGGCTATCGGCTATCGACAGAAATTGCCGATATCGACACGATCGACAACGATTGTTGACACAATCGCTCATCACTAGTTATAAAGTCTAGGCCATGTAGGGTGTGGGGAGATTACCCTACAAATGGGAATGTATAGATGTATACAGTGGTCCCTAAAGTTACAATGGCCTTAGGATACAATATTTTCAACATACAATGGCCTTTCCTGTGACATTGTCAGTTGACTGTGGTAGTAAGATACAATGTCTCAGACACTGATCCAGTAAATTTATCAGAACATTTTACTTGAAAAAATATCGTATTTGTGCAGTGCATGCAGTGATTATGTTTAGTTTTCACAGACTTTAAAATTCTGTAGTTTTACATTTTTTAATGGAGTTTTTACATTTTAAATATTGTTGGTTTTATTTAAAATGCTAAATAAAAACTTTTTTTTTGAATTAAAAAAAATTTTTTAATTTGTTTTGGATTTCTTGGTTTTTTTGGGTTGTAGGTTGAATTGTCATGTGTTTTGGGATTTTGATCCCCTTTCGTTTGCCTCTGTTCAGCGTCATCAATGAAGGCCAGTAGAAGTCAGTGAACAGCCCCCTGAATTCAAAAATGAAACCAAGAACAAGGTTGGGGTAAAAAAGAATCATGTTTGGGGACAAACCCCTTTAAGGCTTAAAAACTCCAATTGAGGTGTTGTGGGTTTCTTCCTGCCGGCACTACACCTCTCAGCAATCCCACACTGGTACGCCAAGCAACACCAGCATCCACACGCATGTGCTATCAAGGTGTACCAGCCTACCTGACACCTGCAACACCACACCCCCACACCCTAAAGGTCCCTTTTGGCAAGGGGGTAATCCTACAAGGGTGCGGAAAAACACTGGAGCAGAGCATAGAATCAGCGAGACAGGATGCCAAAGCAGGGTCAACTAGAGAGAAAACCAAAGTAGGACCAACAAGAGAGGATGCTGGTGCAGGACTAACCGGATAGGATAGAAGAGCAGAGCATAGGACGAGTACATGTGGGTACCAGAGCTGGACACTGCACCAGCAGGAATGGGCACTGACGCAGGACAATCCACCCACCCCCGACAAAGTCATAGTCAAGAAAACAAGATCAGCAGGAATAGGCACAGGAGAAGATACAGGATCACAGGGATGGCACAGGAAAGTCTGTAAACAGAAATGGACACAGGAGAAGATATGGACGCAGGGTGGGCACAGGGGAACATACAGGTCACAGGCTACGCACAGGGTAGAAAAAGGATCAGGGGCTGGCACAGGAGAAGATACAGGATCAGCGGCATCGCACGGAGGGAAAAAATAGGATCAGCAGGCATGGTAACAGGAGAAGATAAGGATCACGCATAGCACAGGAGAAGATAAGGACAGAAGGTGTGGCACAGGGGGAAGATACAGGATCAGAAGGGGGTGGGCACGGAGGAAGATACGGATCAGCAGGCTCGGGCAGGAGAAGTCGGATCAGCAGGGATAAAAAGGAGAAAAAAAATGGATCAGCAGGCAGGGGGCACAGGAGAAAATACAGGATCAGCAGGCATAAGCAAGGAGAAGATACAGGATAGCAGGCTGGAACAGGGAAGTTTCAGGGTCAGCACATTCGCACCGGAGAAGATACAGGCAGCAGGCATGGACACAGGAGATAACCGGCTCACAGGCATGGAACCCGGAGTGATACAGGTCGCAGCATGGACAAAGGAGATTTACAGACTCAGCAGACATGGAACAGGAGAAGAACAGGATCAGCAGGCAAGCACAGGGAAGATACAGGAAACGCAGGCAACGCAAAGCAGAAAAATACAGGATCAGCAGGCATTGGGACAGGAGAAAATACAGGGGTCAGCAGGGGGTGGGCACAGGAGAAGATACAGGATCAGCAGGTGTGGGCAAGGAGAGTACAGGATACAGGCATACGGACAGGAGAAGATACGGGGGCAGCAGGGATAAGCATAGGAAAGAATGGTTTAGCAGGCATGGACACAGGAGAAGATAAAGGATCAGCAGGCAAAAGCACAGGAGAAGATACAGGATCAGCAGGCATGGACACAGGAGAAGATACAGGATCAGCAGGCATAAGCACAGGAGAAGATACAGGATCAGCAGGCATGGACACAGGAGATGATACAGGCTCAGCCGGCATGGACACAGGAGATGATACTGGATCAGCAGGCATGGACACAGGAGATGATACAGGCTCAGCAGACATGGACACAGGAGATGATACAGGCTCAGCAGACATGGACACAGGAGAAGATACAGGATCAGCAGGCATGGACACAGGAGAAGATACAGGATCAGCAGGCATGGACACAGGAGAAGACAAGGATCAGCAGGTATGGACACAGGAGACGATACTGGATCAGCAGGCATAAGCACAGGAGAAGATACAGGATCAGCAGGCATGGACACAGGAGAAGATACAGGATCAGCAGGCATAAGCACAGGAGAAGATACAGGATCAGCAGGCATGGACACAGGAGAAGATACAGGATCAGCAGGCATACGCACAGGAGAAGATACAGGATCAGCAGGCATAAGCACAGGAGAAGATACAGGATCAGCAGGCATGGACACAGGAGAAGATACAGGATCAGCAGGCATAAGCACAGGAGAAGATACAGGATCAGCAGGCATACGCACAGGAGAAGATACAGGATCAGCAGGCATACGCACAGCAGAAGATACAGGATCAGCAGGCATTGGCACAGGAGAAGATACAGGATCAGCAGGTGTGGGCACAGGAGAAGATACAGGATCAGCAGGTGTGGGCACAGGAGAAGATACAGGATCAGCAGGCATACGGACAGGAGAAGATACAGGATCAGCAGGCATAAGCATAGGAGAAGATATAGGATCAGCAGGCATGGACACAGGAGAAGATACAGGATCAGCAGGCAAAAGCACAGGAGAAGATACAGGATCAGCAGGCATGGACACAGGAGAAGATACAGGATCAGCAGGCATAAGCACAGGAGAAGATACAGGATCAGCAGGCATGGACACAGGAGAAGATACAGGCTCAGCAGGCATACGCACAGGAGAAGATACAGGATCAGCAGGCATGGACACAGGAGATGATACAGGCTCAGCAGGCATGGACACAGGAGATGATACTGGATCAGCAGGCATGGACACAGGAGATGATACAGGCTCAGCAGACATGGACACAGGAGATGATACAGGCTCAGCAGACATGGACACAGGAGAAGATACAGGATCAGCAGGCATGGACACAGGAGAAGATACAGGATCAGCAGGTATGGACACAGGAGATGATACAGGATCAGCAGGTGTGGGCACAGGAGAAGATACAGGATCAGCAGGCATTATCACAGGAGAAGATACAGGATCAGCAGACAATTACATGGGAGGAGCTATAGGATCAGCAGAAATAGACACAGGAGAAGATACAGGATCAGCAGGCAAAAGCACAGGAGGAGATACAGGAATTTAAAATAATATGTACTGTATGTGCAATCTAGAATGGCCAAACCTAAAGCAAGCAAGCTGGGAGCAAATCAGGAATAACTGGTTGGGTGAACTGTTATGGCAGCCATGTTGGTTGTCACCCAGCTTTCCAAAATCACACTATTATGTACTAGGTATAAAATTTCTCCTCATTGGTAATCCAGAATCAAAGTAGTAAGCCCAATAAGAGGTACCATGGAGAATTTCCTGGGATGTTCAGATCCTTTCCTTTGTCCATTGTCTTATGTCCAATGACTGCTCAGTTATTTCATTTGTTCAGCCAAGGGACTTCAGTATATGGGCTTCACCTCGTGAGCTGCGGCCGGCAATAAATGTCGACTTAGGAAGTTACGAGATCAATAAAATCAAATAAAATGATCCTGCCAAAGCCATTCACATTTATTGCAGGTAGTAAAATAAATATAGGTGCAATCTCCAATATGTGACAATTGGGACTTTTGTTGCTATATACAATATCCACAATGGTTTGGACATGTTAAAGAGACACTAAGCAAGATGTCTAGTGCATCCCAATATGTACAAGAATGCAATCTATGCTTCTCTGTTATCAGGACTCAGAAGAGACAATGTGAAGAGTCTACGTTACTGGAGTTTTGCTATATTAGTTTACCTTAAACCTTGAGAATGTTACCAACTTAATAAGCAGTGTCACAGATGAAAAGAATCATCCTGGCAGTGTCACAGATGAAAAGACAGCAATAAGCTGAGGTTTTACTGGCTTTATTCATAACAATGTAATTATCAATAGTTTAGGGGTTATCTGCTTCTTACAGTTTCTTTTAGTTAGATGGTTCTCCAAAAACCGACTGGTCCAAGCAATCGGTTACAATCTATAGGGGAACTCAACAGCAAGGGTTCATTTTATCTGCAGCACCAGTTCTCGTTATCTATCTATATATCTATCTATCTATCTATCTATCTATCTATCCCATATCTATCTATCTCATATCTATCTATCTATCTATCTATCTATCTATCTATCTATCTATCTATCTATCTATCTATCTATCTTTCTCCATATAGAGTTGCATCAAGTTTCCTTCTCATAGTATGTACAGAGCCTGAAAGTTAAAGGGGTTGTCCACCTCACAAAAAAGCATTGTGATAAGCCCCCCTTGAAGAAGAAATTACAGCATGTCAACAGAAGACCAGAGAGACCCAGTGCTGGAGCTGGGGACAGGAAGGAGGGGAATACAACTTTTTTTTTTTTTTTTAACTGAGGGCCCAGAGGCTAACACAATGCTTTTTAATGAGGTGGACACCGTTTAAATAAGCATTATTAAATTAATTAACATGATATATTACACAGCCCAGTCACATTATTTTGACCAGCAGCTAATAGCCAGAGTAATCAGCGTTTACAGCCTGGACAGCAGCTAGATCGGCTGGGAGTGACTCAATAAGGTCCTGGTAGGTTGTCACAGGTATCTGGAGCCAACTGCATCCCACAACTGCTGGAGGGTCCATAGAACCAACACCACCATCCAGGGGCCCCACAGCTGCTGGAGGGTCCATAGAGCCAACACCACCATCCTGGGGCACCCACGGCTGCGGGAGGGTCCATAGAGCCAACACCACCATCCAGGGGCTCCACAGCTGCTGGAGGGTCCATAGAGCCAACACCACCATCCAGGGGCCCCACAGCTGCTGGAGGATACATAGAGCCAACATCACCATCCAGGAGCTCCCACAGTGCTGGAGGACCATAGAGACACACCACCATCCAGGGGCTCCACAGCTGCTGGAGGGTCCATAGAGCCAACACCACCATCCAGGGGCTCCCACAGCTGCTGGAGGGTCCATAGAGCCCACACCACCATCCAGGGGCTCCCACAGCTGCTGGAGGGTCCATAGAGCCAACACCACCATCCAGGGGCCCCACAGCTGCTGGAGGAGCCATAGAGCCAACACCACCATCCAGGGGCTCCCACAGCTGCTGGAGGGTCCATAGAGCCAACACCACCATCAAGGAGCCCCACAGCTGCTGGAGGGGGCCATAGAGCCAACACCACCATCCAGGGGCTCCCACAGCTGCTGGAGGGTCCATAGAGCCAACACCACCATCCAGGGGCTCCCACAGCTGCTGGAGGGTCCATAGAGCCAACACCACCATCCAGGGTCCCCACAGCTGCTGGAGGGTCCATAGAGCCAACACCACCATCCAGGGGCCCCACAGCTGCTGGAGGGGCCATAGAGCCAACACCACCATCCAGGGGCTCCCACAGCTGCTGGAGGGGCCATAGAGCCAACACCACCATCCAGGGGCTCCACAGCTGCTGGAGGGGCCATAGAGCCAACACCACCATCCAGGGGCCCCACAGCTGCTGGAGGGTCCATAGAGCCAACACCACCATCCAGGGGCTCCCACAGCTGCTGGAGGGTCCATAGAGCCAACACCACCATCCAGGGGCCCCACAGCTGCTCTAGGGTCCATAGAGCCAACACCACCATCCAGGGGCCCCACAGCTGCTGGAGGGTCCATAGAGCCAACACAACCATCCAGGGGCTCCACACAGGCTCAATTGGTTTCAAGTCTGGGGAATTAGGGGTCAGGGGAAGTCTTGGTCTTGCTCTTCCAACCAATGTTGGACATTTCTAGCTGTGTGACCTCGCATTTTCTTGCTGGAAGATTCCATCTGCCCCAGGGAAGACAAGCAGCATCAGAGCCGTTCCTCGCCCGCCCGGAGGAACGCCCCTGACTCTGCGCGGCTATTATGCGCAGAGAGAGCAGCTGCCAGTACAGGGGAGGAGTGGGACGGATCGTTCCCGTCCTGACTCCTCCCCTGTATCAGAGTCGCAGGGGCGCACAGCTTTCACCACGTCCCCTGTGGCGCTCGATCTCCTCCGCTGGCAGCTTTGCCTTCGAGGAGATCTTGGGAGCTGCGTGCAGTGTAAGCAGCGTGATGACGTCACGCCGCTTACACCGCTCAGCAGCTCCGGACCGGGACGCGTGGACCGAGGTAAGTACTTTTTTGTTATTTTATAATTAGCTATAGGGGCGTCACTGGCTACAGGGGGGGCATCACTAGCTACAGGGGGGCATCACTAGCTACAGGGGGGCATCACTTGCTACAAGGGGGCATTACTGGCTACAGGGGGCATCACTGGCTACAGGGGGGCATCACTGGCTACAATGGGGCATCACTGGTTACAAGTGGGGCATCACTGGCTACAAGGGGGCATCACTGGCTACAATGGGGACATCTTGGCTACAATGGGGGCATCACTGGTTACAATGGGGGCATCACTGGCTACAATGGGGGCATCACTGGCTACAGGGGGGGCATCACTGGCTACAATGGGGGCATCACTGGCTACAGGGGGGCATCACTGGCTACAAGGAGGGCATCACTGGCTACAAGAGGCGCATCCTGGCTACAAGGGGGGCATCACTGGCTACAATGGGGGCATCACTGGCTACAATGGGGCATCACTGGCTACAAGTGGGGCATCACTGGCTACAAGGAGGGCATCACTGGCTAGAATGGGGGGCATCACTGGCTACAGGGGCGGCATCACTGGCTACAGGGGGGGCATCACTGGCTACAGGGGGGCATCACTGACTACAGGGGCGGCATCACTGGCTACAGGGGGGGCATCACTGGCTACAAGGGGCATCAATGGCTAAAGGGGGCATCTTGGCTACAATGGGCATCACTGGTTACAATGGGGGCATCACTGGCTACAATGGGGGCATCACTGGCTACAGGGGGGCATATCACTGCTACAGGGGGGTCATTACTGGCTACAGGGGGCATCACTGGCTACAAGGAGGGCATCACTGGCTACAATGGGGGCGTCCTGGCTACAATGGGGCATCACTGGCTACAATGGGGGCATCACTGGCTACAATGGGGCATCACTGGCTACAAGGGGGGCCCTCACTGGCAAAAAAGGGGCATCCCTGGTTTAAGAATGGGGCATCCTGGTTTACAGGGCGGGCATCACGGGCTACGGGGGGGGGCATCATGGTTAACGGGGGGGCATCACTGGTTTCCCGGGGGGGCATCACGGGCCCAACTTTGGGGGAATCACTAGCTACAAGGGGGGCAATACTGGCAAACAGGGGGCATCACGGCTACAGGGGGGCTACTACCTGGCTATAGGGGGCTACCCGGGTTTTATAGGGGGCATATTACAAGGGCTCCTATGGGTTTTTTAGATGGGGAGTTTTTTATAGAATGGGAAATTTGGCCAGAAGGGGGCCCGGGAAAAGGGTAAAGGAGTCAAAAGAAATTTGTTTTGAAATTTTACAGTGAAGAGTCGGGAGAAAGTCTAAAGCATCGGGAAGAGGGAAAAGAAGAAAAAGGGGAAAGAGAAAAAACTTTTCAGGATCTCCTGTGGAGTCACTAGATATAATTTTTCCTGAAACCCATTATTTGTCTGCAGAGCCGGGTGTAAGCGGGTATCCCCCAAGTATGGTCACTGTTATTGGGGGTAATATTAGTTGTAAATATAATGGTTTGTATTTAGTAAAAAGGTCCCGTTTTTTATTATTTTGTCCCATGTGCTGGTGATATGGGTTATGGTGTGGTGGTTTATTCGGTCCCCTGGGTTTTGGTGATATTTTGGGCTTAGTGGTTTTGGGGGTTTCCCGGTTTTTATGGGGGGCGTGTTAAATTTTTTAACTGTTTTGACTATTATTTAGAGATTTTTTTTGTAGCCCCCTTGTGGGAAAACTTTTTTTTTATTTTGGGCTTTGGTTTTTTTGGTGAAGCAATGTGGCCCCCTAAAATTTTTGAGGGTGGGGGGGGGGGGGAAATTTCACCCCCGTCTGAGTGAAATTTTTTTTGCCTAAGGGAACCCGGCCCCGTTTACAAAAATGTTTTAAAAATGGGGATCTGCAGGGAAGGTTTCATACCCAAAATTGGGGGGGAATTGGGCCTTCCCCCATAGTTTATGGCCCCGGGAATTTCCACAAAAACTTTCACCAGACCAAATGCTGCCAAACCCCCACGGGGGTTCTTTTCCCGCAATGGGTTTCAGGGGATTTGTTCTTGTTTTTTCTTTTTCCCGAAAAAACCCAATTTTGATTTTTTTGATGAAGCAGGAAACGTATCTCATTGGGGGACAACCCTTTTTGGGAAACAAACCCAAGATTAAATTTCCCAAAACCCCCATGGGAAAACCAAAAGGGCCCCTTTTTTTGCTGACACAGCATCTTGCATCTTTGGCACTTGGTGCTCTGCAGTTTCCACATCACTTATTCATTATGGCACCATTAGTTCACTTATGATCCACTTTCAGTTGCCAACAGATTGCAAATTGTGAAGCTTCATTAATCCCGCAACCCTTAGCCTGAAAGTCAATGATCATCCCTTAATCCAAGTCTGATAAATCGCCCCTTTTACCTTAGACAGAAACAAAGGATATGTGTGTGGACAGCCTACAAAACACCTTACCCTACCCACCAAGCCACGCCCCTATTCAGGACTTTAGTACTACACCCCCGGGAAAATCTTTTAAATAGGAAGGGATCATAGTAATGTGACTAGACTGTGTATTAAAGGGAATGTGTCATCAAAAAATGAATCATGTTTAAGTCCCATTTTTATGTTAAACATATTGTTTAGATTTTTATTTTTAATTTTTTTTTTCATATCACTTTCAATATTTTTTAATAATTTCTAAAGTCTTGCGTTTTCACTTTGGCCCTAGGCCCTGTTTGCATGTTTTAACAGCAGTCAGAGGATGCTTTACAGTAGCTTCATGCACATAGGAGACTTAAGACGGGACTCAGTCCCTTTGACTTCTATGGGAGAGTTTTTTGTCATGCCTGTGCCCTGGGAAGAAGTCAGTGTGCAGGGAGGTGGGAGGGGGGAGCTGTGACTTCTCCTCTTGTGATGGGGTCCTGTTTTATTATTAAACAATGGTGTCTCCTTTAGTTTGACCCCATTTGGCTGAAAAATAAGCAAAACTGGAATCTTTCTGTACGCAGGAAGTGTAGACTATTATTAAGCTTAGTGGCCAAAGTGGAAACGCGGACTTAAGAATAATTAAAAATATTAAAAGTGATATGGAAAAAAAAAAAATATAACCAAAAAAATTCTTTAAAACCCCCTTACCCCCCGGGGGGGCCTTTTTGGGCCCTTTTGACAGGCCCCCTTTTTTTTAAATCTGTCATGTGTCACTTTATGTAGAAAAAACTTTTTGAATTTAAACCTACCCATGTGATTCAGAGTTGTTTTTTTCGTGACACACTGTGCTTTAAAGAAAAGTAAGATTTTTTGGTAAAAAAAAAAATGTTTTGTTTATTTGTAAAAAATATCAAATTATGTAAAAAATGTAAAAAATTTACCAATTTCAAATTTCAAAAATTTTGTATGTAAGATAGTATTTATTCCACTAAAATAGTTTTATAATGCATTCCAAATTGTTGCTGTAGTTTGGAAAAATTTTTTTTAAATTTTTTTTTTTTTTTTTTTCGCTTAGGGGGCTTATAAATTTAGTAGAAATTTTTTAAAAAAATTTTAAGAAAATTTCCCAATATAATTTTTTGGGACCAGTCCAGTTCTAACGTGATTTGATTGCCCCTTATTTTAGATACCCCATAAATGCCCTCATCTAAGAAATACACCCTTAAAAAGTATTAAAAAAACCGCATTTAGGAAATTTATTAAACCCATTGGGGTTTTTTACAGGAATTAAAGCAAAGGGGAAAGTAAAATTTTCAAAATTTCACTTTTTTGCAGATTTTCAATTTTTATACTTTTTGCAAGAATACGAAAAGTGTGGGGGAAATGAAAATTAATATTGTTCCTCAGTTCTCCCCTTTTTCGGTTTATCCCATATGTGGCCCTAGTGCTTTATTTGGCACAACCACAAGCCTCAGAATAGGGGAGCCCTACGTTTTCGGGGTTCATTTTCTTACGTTTTATTTAGGGGCCATTTCAGGTTTGAGACCCCCTTTAAAGGTTTCCCCAAAATTAATAATTCCCTAAAAAGCCCCCATTTTTGGAAACTACACCCTTAAGGAATATTTCCGAGGTGTGTGAGTATATCGCCCCCCACAGGCGTTTTCAAAAATTTTTTTGGTTGGCTTTGAAAAATAAAAAAAATATTTTTTTTTAAAAATCTGCAATTTTAGCTAAAAAATGTTTTATTTTAAAAGGAATCTTGAAAAAAACCTCAAAAAAATTGTGTTACGCAATTTCTTCCAAGTTCGGAAAATCCCCTAATGTGGGGTAAAAAACTGCTGTTTGGGCGCATGGGGGGGTAAAGGGGGGAGCGCTATTTGGCTTTTGGCGCCAAAATATTGGGGGGGGCCATGCGCATCTGCAAAGCCCCCCAAAAGTAATAGAACGCTGAAACCCTTCCAAAAAATTGCCCCCTTTTTGGGTTTAATACCCCCCAGGGTTCATTAAGGGTGTATTTTGATTTTGGGCGCACGGGTTCCGTAGTTTCTTTTTAGCTTGGGGGGATGGAAATGGGGGGGGGGGGGGGGGGTGCGTTCCCCCCATTTTTTTTTGGGCTTCGTTTTTACGTATTCGCCTTTCGGGATAAATGACGGGTAACTTTTTCTATGGGGGTCGGTACAAATTTCATGTATAAATTTTTATAGTTTTTTGTTTTTTTTTAATTTTTCACAATAGAAGCGAGTTTTATAAAAAGTTGGTTTTTTGTTGTCCTATTCTGACAGCCTTGCTTTCTTATTTTTTCATATGGAGTGCTTGTGGGCTTGTTTTTTTTTCGAGATGGTTGATGTTTTTTTGGTACCTTCCGGGCGGCATGTGCTTTTAAAACCCCCCCCCCCCCTTTTTTAAAGGTTTTTTAGGGGATTTTGTACAAAAAGCCCCTTCCTGGGGGTTTTTTTATTTTTATTTTTTTTCAGCGGTCAATGTGGGTTTTAAATGACATGCTAGTTTTTGTCAGAGGTTGATACGATTTCAGCGATACCAATTTGTATATTTTTTTAATGTTTTACTCTTTTACACAATAAAAAAAACTTTTTTTTGAAAACCACGTTTTTGCATCACCGCGCTGAGAGCCATAACTTTTTTATTTTTCTGTTTATGGGCGGTTTGGGACTTTTTTTTTGGGGGGCAGTTGACATTTTTAGGGGAACATTTTTGGGGGGAACCCAAGACTTTATGATCGTTTTAAAATCTGTTTTTTGGAAGGGGAGGGTTTAAGAAAAACTGCAAAACCCGCTTTTTTTTTATTTTTAATAGCGTTCCCCCCCGTTTCAGTATCCCTGACAAGTTGTTTTACTCTGTGGGTTGAGAGGATTATGGTGGGTTTCCCAGTTTTTATATTTTAAAGCACAATTTTTTTAGAAAAAAAAAGGGTTTTTATTGTGTAAAAACAATATTTATGCATCGCTATTTCTAATAGCCGAACTTTTTAATTTTTCGTTTTACAGACTGTGTAGGACTTTTTTTTTGCGGATGAATGACGTTTTAATTGGGATCACTTTATTTGATATGGTTTTTGATGACTTTTTACTCCCTTTTATGTGCTGCAGGATGAACAAAAACCGCCCCAAATTTTGTGCTGTTTTTTGGTTTTTTTTTTTACGGCGTTCACCGTAGGGTTAATTAAAAAATGACGTTTTAGGGTGGGTCGCTCTGTGCGGCGATCCAAATATGGGTACTTTATTTTTTTTTTATTTTTTGGGGCGATTTTGGGGTTTGTAAAGGGGGGGAAAAAGGGCGGTGTAGTGTTTTTTTTTTATTTTTTGTGTTTGTGTTTTACTTTTTTACATTTTTTTTTTATTTTTCACACTTTTTAGATTTTCCCCCGGGGGGAATTGCATGAAGATCGTCAGACGTTCAGCAAAAGGAGATACATACAGCTTATAGCTGTATTTGGTCTCCCTGGCAACTGTCAGTCACGCTCCCACAAAGCATTGTGGGCATCGTGAGTAAGACAAAAAAGGATGCTGTATTTAGGTCCGGGCTGTTGGTAGGAGATCGTACCAGCCTGAATGCCGTTATGCGTCGGGATCGCGGGGAGAAGGAGTCACTCCGGCCGTGGGGGAAAAAAGCGGCATGATGGCGGTAATATACCGTGGTTTCATGCCGCGATCTTGCGCGTGGCTTTGAGGCGCCCAAGATCGCCTTGACGTACTATCCGGCCCCAAATTTGCGTGAACCCCTACCCGACCTTGACGTATGAGTACGGCAAATGTCGGTAAGGGGTTAAAAAGTGTTGAATGTAAAAATGTGAGTTAAACAATAAGCAATTTTTGATGACACATTCCCTTTAACTATTTTCACCACTATAACAATTTAAAAAAAATTCAGTTTAACTGCCATCAGTAGAACCTTATCCATACAGACTATGAGCGACATATATGAACGGGCCAAAGATGCAGGGGCGTGTCGCGCCAGAGTGCCAAATATGCCAAAGTTTGTTACCGTTGTACAAGTCCATACCAGTTTCCATGGCTGGCATATCTTGGATGAATGGGGCAATTTTAAAGTGCTTGAGACACTTTTATCAGCTGTGGATCGTACATATAAAAAATGGGGAGAACTGGCGAGTCGTGCCAGGTGCATACGTCGCCCTATTTTTACAAAAGAAGAACAGTTTGCAGTCTCACATTTTAGCTCCAGGTGGCAGCGTAGTTCCATGCTCTTCTAGTCCCAAATCGACTAAACTTCATACTGTTGTACATATGAGTAGTGGAAATGCAATGTATTCACTTACACAGATACATGGAAACATTTCACCCAGATGTCTATAACCACACACCGCCTTATAATGCCAAATATTGCTTCCATAAAATGCCCATGTCTGGCAGTGATAGGGTTAATTACTAGTTATAGCAATTAGTTGACTAGTTATTAGTCATTTATTACATATTAGTTAAAGGAAAAAAATGCAGCTTACCACCTGCCTCAATTGAAACTACATCCTAGATCTGTAAACTGGGGCACAGACAGCCATCCGGACGTAGAAGCGTATGATAAATCCCAAAAAAAGCTTTTCTCCAGAATCCACCAAAAGTTAATTCATCTATTATTGACTATGATTTAGAGTCTGAGAGGCTTGAAACACGTCAGGAGGACATGAGACTATGGGTGTCTTTTTTTCAGTGTATGATACACCTGAATATATGAAAGTGGTTAATGTGTGGTCATTAATGGCGCCTAAGATTCAAGGCACCTAGTCTGGGCCGTCTTTTCCATTGGGCACACTAGGCAATTTCCCGGGGGCCCCACAAGTATAGGGACCCCAGTTGGTCTATGTAAGTCCCAGGAAAACAAGAAGCATACCCAGGATCCCATGGTTGGCTTTACTTATTTTACTGTTTGTGTGCTTTTAGGATGTGCAAACAAATAAAACCCATGGTGGAGAAGGTAAAGACTCCATGCCCTGCCAATCGCTCTTGTAGGCTAAAGGCTGCTGGACATAAGTGGAGTGATAATATAGGTGCATTTGGGGGTGGCTAGAGGCATGGCCTAGTGGGATGTCATTGTCACGGGTGGTCCCGTAGCCGTGGGTCGGGCTGCGGGTACACCCGTGTCCCATCCGTCCCCCCTCCCCGCTCCGGGAGTGGGTGGCGCCGCGGTCCGCATGTTGGGCCGCGGACGCACTCGCTTCCCCGAGGGCCAGGACTTACCTGGCCACGCTCCTGTCTCCGTGCGGCTCTCTGTCGGTTGCCGTGCGTGCGAGCACCCCCTAGTTCGCGCGCGGTACTTCTTTGAAATGTGAAGGGCCAGCGCGCCAGTAATTGGTTAATTGCTGGCCGCTGGCCCTATATTAGGTTACCGCCCCGGCACTTCCGCGCCGGATCTATTGTGCCCATAGCCTATAGAGAAAGCGTTGGAAGTGTGCTCTAGTGTCTTCGGTGTTCTGACCCTCTTGCTACGTTTATTGACCACGAACCTTTGCCGCCTGCCCTGACCCTCTTGCTACGTCTATTGACCACAAACCTCTGCTGCCTGCCCTGACCTACTGCCTGTTCATGACTTCGCCTACGCCTGACGATTCTGTACCACGCTACACCTTGGCCGCCACCGCAAGCAAGTCACGTCAGGGGTAGCGACCTGGTAGACTCCGCCGCAGCAAGTACATCCCGCTTTGCGGCGGGCTCTGGTGAAAACCGGAACCTACTTAGACTCCGCTCCCTGGCGTGGCTTATACCAGCGCTTGCGGTGGTCCAGAGGATCCACTACCGCTGACCGCTACAGTCATGTATTTGGACAGGGCCCACTGCATTGCTATGCCCAGGGGCACTTAATGCTATTGAGACGGCTCTAAGCTTAGTGTATATGTTTGGCGCGTCGTGGCACCAAACAAGTGTATAAATGAATGCCAGAATTTGATAATGGCTACTGAAACCGTTCATTGAATTGCTTTTCTAATTTAAAATATATTATGTTAATATTAAAATTTTGTGAAATTATTATATTTTTTATGATCAAAATCTTACAAAATACTTTTTTTTATACTTTTATATCGTATGTTAATTTGTGTTCAGAAAAAATTAGGTCAGTGGGTCAATCTTTATTTGACCTACAGTAATAGTCGGTACACCACAGGTGTCGCTGAGACTTGTGGTCCCCCAAGCAAGATCACTACCATAGCTTCTATTCACTGACCTGCTATTCTAGCGCCTTTTATTTTATTTCTAGCCTGCTGTGATGTGTCTGTAATCACTGATAACACTACGCTATCTCCGTACATACACGATTGAGAACGGGTAGATGCTGTATTGGTTTAATTAATTTATATGATGTAATTTAAAATTAATTTTAGATTATATTAATTTTAAATACATTTTATAGGAGATCATTTTATATTTTGGGGATATTATATAATTTTATATACATTTTATATTTATATGAAATTTTATATTTATATGAAATTTTATATTTATATGAAATGTGGAGGTCTGAACAGGCACCAAGAGAGGTAACATATAGAGTAGGTTCCCGTCTGTATTGAGGTCGCCTTGTCGTTTGACAGGTGGGCTTATTACAGTTTTGATCAAAAATGTACACTAAGAGCATCAAATTTTCATGTATCTGAAGTAGCAGAAATGCTTTTCCAATAATTCTTACTTTCCTTTCAACTGTTTTTTAGTGCTAGTAGAGCTGCTGATATTGGATTGTGTTTGAAAAATAATTTATGTCCGTAATCCAATTCAAATAGAGAAACCCATGTATTGAATAGTCTCCTTACACACAGTGATATGTTTCTTTGTTTTATTGTGGATTACTGTGGCTTACAGTGAATGAAAACCCAAAATTCAGTAGATCAGAAAATTATCATAATGTGAAAAAGGGCAATATTGAGGACTCATGCCAAGGGTGTCGCTAGGCAGTTTTATCCGGGGCTCGTGTCCCAGATAAACCTGCCTGTGCCCCGAACTTCGCCGGGCTCCAGGCCGCTGCTGTGGGCCTGGAGCGCCGACAGTCTCCGCAGCTGTATGTGCATCCGCTGTAGGGCTTTCCTTGGAGCAGAGAGCGAACGCTTTCCGCTCCGCGGAGTTTCCAGTATAGCATGAAAAATGTTGTGTGAACCCAGCCCTACAGAGCAAAACATAATACAGAGGGCCCCGGATGTTTTGGGACTCTAGCAACCCCCCTGACTCATGGTGTCAGACACAAAAGGTATCCTAAGCCTTCTGGTCGCTCAGTCTGGTACAGTAGCTACTCAGTCATGGGGAAGACTTCTGACCTGACAGTTGTCCAGAAGACAGTCACTGACATCCTCCACAAGGATGGGAAGACACAAAAGGTTACTGCTAAAAAAGCTGGCTGTTCACATAGTGCTGGATCACAGCTTGTTTATGGAAAATTATGTGGAAGGCAAAAGTGTGGTAGAAAATGTGTCAGGAATCTCCTGCTATACCTTGGAACTTGTTTACTGTGTTTGCCCTTAAGTTTGCCCTCAGTCAAGATGGTGGATCGTGTCTCTGCTGTGTGCCATCTTGTTTCCTGTTGCCAGCCTATATAAACTCCTCAAGCCTGATCTCCATTGCTTGAGTATTGTGTTTAGCTCCTGCTTGCAGTCCTCTAGCCTGGAACTTGCCTTCCTGTTAGTTCCTCACCTTTGCAGTTTACCCTGCAAACTTCTGATACCTACGTATCACTTCTACGTTTCTCCTGACCTCGTCTGGATCCAGTCTGCATCTCTGCTGTCTCCTGTTCCAGTCTGAATTTGCCTTCGCTGTGTTCAAGCCAGTCCTCGCCATTGGATTCCAGCTGTATCCACTAGTATGGTGACAAAATGGTTCAAAAGCCACAGTGATAACCATAGCCTGGAAGGGATTGTCAAGAAAAGACCATTCAAGAATTTAGGATAAGTCACAAGGAGTGGACTGCTGCTAGAGTTAGTGCTTACACCACACACAAACGTATCTAAGACATGGGCCCACATGTCGGCTTGCTTGTGTCCAGCCACTTACTACCCAGAGATACCATCAGAAGCGTAGTACCTGGGCTCATGAGAAAAAGAACTGGACTGTGCTCAGTGTCCAAAGTCCTGTTTTTGGATCAAAGCAAATTTTGCATTTCACTTGGAAGTCAAGGTCCCAGAGTCTGGAGGAAGAGTGGAGACACCACAATCCACCACAGTCCAGTGTGAAGCTACCTTGGTCAGTGATGGTTTGGGGAGACATGTCATCTTAGTGCTCATCCACTTAGTTATATCAAGTCCAGGGTCAGCAGAACCATCTACAAGGATATATTAGAGCCCTTCATGCTTCCCTCTACTGACAAGCTTTATGGAGATGCTGATCTCATTTTCCAGCAGGACCTGGCACCTGCCCACATTGCCAAGAGTACCAAAACCTGGTGTAATAACCACAGTATCATTGTTCGTGATTGGCCGACAAACTCGCCCATAGAGAATTTATGATAAGAGACACCAGAGCAAACATCGGCGCCGCGCTGAAGGCACTATCAAGGCACCCTTCCATAACACCTCAGCATTGCCCCAGGCTGATCTCCCCCATGCCACATTGATGCAGTTATTCAGCAAGAGGAGCACGGCAAAGTATTGAGCAAATATTGTACAGAACTTTTGGTAAGTCAACATGACTGAATCACAATTTCCTAATACACTGAAATTTGGGCTTTCTTTAGCTGTCAGCCATAATCATCTGCATTGAAACAAATAAACACTTGAAATCTATTGCTCTCTGTAATGCGTCTACACAATATATGGGTTTCTCTATTTCTATCTAATTTTTCCACTAGTATATCCCTACAGTCAGCTTTTCATCAGGAGACTCTTGTTCAAAGAGGACAAACCCTTTAACCCCTAATTAGTTAATATGGTTATGGCATGTATTAGTTGAAGGGTTAGTTCCGGCTTGTAAAGTATTGGCATATCAATAGCATATACAGTTATGTGCAAAATAATAGCACAAACAAATGAGGAAAAGCTCAATTCTCATAATAGGATTTACAGGCAGTCCCCGGGTTACAAACAGGATAGGAGCTGTAGGTTTGTTCTTAAGTTGAAATTGTATGTATGTCGGAACAGGTAGATTTATTAAATGTAATTTTTGGATAGTGCAGGGAACAGTTTTTATATTTGTTTTGCTGTCTGTGCCCTTTTTTTAGAAGATTTCACCTAACGTTCTGTAGCTCATGTGCAGCTGTGGCATGCTGGCACTTGGTTATCATGGGGCGTGACTCAGTGTGTGATGTCAGCCACGCCCCATAAGTCTTCGCTTGTAACCAGGGGACGTATGTAAGTCGGAACGATGTAAGTCGGGGACTGCCTGTATTTCCATAAACACAAAGGCTCTGGGAGTCCTGCACATTCACATCCAGATGAAAATGATGGAAACATCAAATTATAAACCGAAAATGTAGAACATTTTATAATAAGATGTTCAAAAAAATAGCAGCATGTGCATTGTCATCACCCAACTGGAATATTTACTGGATAAACTGAAATTTCCTCCCAGATTTCGCTTTTCTGTAATCACTGAACTAATATTCAGTTGTATCCAATCCAAGTTGCTCGGCACACCTTCAACTCTTGTTTTTAAATGCTGGGTATAAAGAGCATCACAAATTCCAATATGTATATACCCACACAAAATAGTGTAGAAACATAACTTTTATTCTTCAAATTTATTCTTAACAAATTAGTACAAGCTGTAACGGTCCCGGTCGTAGAAGTGGATCCACTGGGCCACCCCAAGCGGTGGTGTAAGCCCCACCAGGGAGCGGAATCTAAGTAGGTCCCGGTTTTCACCAGAGCCCGCCGCAAAGCGGGATGGACTTGCTGCAGCAGGAGTCTACCAGGTTGCTACCCCTGACGCAACTTGCTTGCGGTGGCAGCCGAGGTATAGTGTGGTACAGAATCGTAAGGCAGGCTCATAGTCAGGGACAGGCAGAAGGTCAGGACAGGCGGCAGAGGTTCATGGTCAGGAGACGGAGGCAAACGGTACAATACACGGAAGATCAGAACAAGACTTCAGGAAACGCTTTCTCTAGAGGCAAAGGCACTAAAGATCCGGCAGGGAATGGGCGGAAGCGCCCAGGTAATATAGAGGCAGCCCCTGGTAATTAGCCAATTACCGGCGCGCTGGCCCTTTAAATTTCACAGAGCCGGCACGCGCGCGCCCTAAAGCACGGGGACGCGCGCGCCGAGCAGCAGGAGGCTGCAGAGACACAGGAGAGCGGCCGGGTGAGTACTCAGGGGGACGAGCAGCGGCGGCACTCGCCCCAATAGTGCGGGCACCGACAGAAATGCGGGCTGCGGCGCCGTTCGCAACATAAGTGACCGACCAAATCCATAAATTTTTTCGGTCCTATCGGGACCTTTATCAGATGTGTTGCTTTTCATGTAATATAGTACATAAACAGGCGCTGGCAGTCTTAGTACATAGAGAATACTGGCCGTAGCTCAAAAGGATAAAAGGAAGTTGCGCTGACTGCCAGCGCCTGTTTATGTACTATTTTACAAGAAAAGCGACACATCTGATGAAGGTCCCAATAGGACCAAAAACATTTATGGATTTGGTCGGTCGCTTACACTAATTTGCTAAGAATAAATTTGAAGAATAAAAGTTATGTTTCTACAATATTTTGTGCGGGTATATACATATTGGAATTTGTAATATTCAGTTGTGTAACCTTCATTTCTGAGAACTGCTTTACATCTTGTGGAATGGAGTCAACTAACGCCTGACACCGAAGAACAGGTCTTCCAGCCCCAGCAGACTATGCTACAGACCACAGTTTATTTGCATTTTTAGGTTTTGCATGAAAATTTTTTTGGGGGATGTCACAAATTCTTAATGGGATTGAGGTGCGGGGTTTGGGCGGCTACTTCATAACTTCAATCTTGTTGGTATGGGATCAAGAAGTGGCCGCTCCCTGGTGTGTTTGAGGTCATTGTCATGTTGAGACACTCATTATAAGGGCACATCTTCAGCATTAGGCAGCATGACCTCTTCCAGTAGTTTTATATTTTCAAACTTGTATTTGATAAATGGGCCCAACTCCAGAGTATGAGAAATATTCCCAAATCATTCTGCTTGCAGCACCATGTTCTACAGTCTTAAAAATATTATTTTGTATGATTTTTGGGGGTCTGACGTCTTGGACACCCCCTCAAATCCAAAATGTGAAGGGGTTAAGATACCCTGTGTGGTAATATGAATGACAACATTAGAGAGTACATTTTGTCATGCACAATAAAATCCCTCATGTGTCTTTGTAGATGGAAAAATAAAAAGTTATGGCTCTGAGAAGGCGAGGAAGAAATAAAATAGGCCTCATCATTAAATGGTTGAAGGGCTATTTCCACCATAGACTTTGGTGGTATCAATAAGATATGTCATTAAAGGAGTTTTGCCAGGATGTGCCTTATCTGCTAATAAGCAAATGTAAACTAGCTAAGAGAGAGAGAGACAGACAGCCAGAGCACGGAGCTGCGTAAGGGATCGTGTGAAATGTTCACTCATATAATCAAACTACAACTAGTGGATTCTGTATACAAAAGACAACACCTTTCTCCACAGCCCCTTGAAAGTTCCTTCATGTTCCCTGTCATCAGATAAAGCAGGGATCTACTCAGATAATTACACTACAACTAGTGGAGTCTGTATACAAAAGACAACATATTTCTACCCGGTGCCTTGAAAGCTTCTTCAGCTCCCTCTCATCAGATAAGAAGTGTTCTCTGCACAAGCCCGGCCAGCAGCTCTTGTCAGGTCCTATCTAATAGAAGCTTTTAAGTAACTAAGGGCAGGTAAGGCAGCCTGTAGCTCTCTCAGGCTGCAATTTTTGTAATCATATATTTAGAAAAGTGATTAAATACCCATTTTGGGGGATCCCACATCAACATTACATCGTGGCAAAACCCCTTTAAAGTCCAATAGGTTTTGGTCATACCTCAGGGGCCCTCATCTATCTCAGGAACGTGCCCTTAAAAGTGTTGGCTCAGAATGGAGAGCAGGTTGCACTAGTGCGTGATTCTTCATTCTGTTCTATGAATTCTGTTCGGGTGTACTCAAAACTCCCATAGAACAGAACAGTGTGGCTCTCCTTTCTGAGCCGAAACTTTTGGGGGCCCGTTCCCAAGATAAGTGCAGACGGGGGACCTGCACTTATCGGACTTGGAAGGCATACCCGATCGATACCATCAAAGTCTATAGTAGAAACACCCCTTTAAGTTGCTTCATACACTAAATTTAGTGTTTCCTCCCTACTGTCTCCCATTACCAGCACATTCACATCCTCCATAGACACTCACTGACCACTATGGGCCTCCACCATCTGCATCACCTTTGCCATCATAACAAAGAATGACCAATTACTCTGAACTTGTCTATTCCGTGCTGTAAACCTTGGACGTCGGCCCAGTTTCAGGCTTGTGATCTTGGGAAGGTCACTTGCTGCGGCCTCTGTGCTAGGTACAAGCAAGTCCTCAAACATAGCAGACGTGTAGAAGTGAACCTGCAGACCTCTTCTTTGTATTTTGCAGCAGGAGATCAATCTGGAGGTGTAGCAGAGCTGCATTTGTCATTTAAAGGAGTTTTCCAAGACTTTTAAAAACCTCCCCCAGCACGTTCCAGTGTGCTAGGAAAACTAACCCATACCTACCTCTCCCATCACCACCGTCCCAGCACTGTCAACTCTCCCTAATCCCTCTGACCCCGGTCCCTCACTGATGACGTCACGTTCATCGATCACATAATCTGCATGTGACCACAGAGGTCAGTGATTGGCTGCAGCGTTGTGTGACCAATAAATGTAGCATCATCAGTGATGAACTGGGAGGGGGGGCACTAGAGCTTTGGCATAGCTGGAACGGTGGCTCCATGTGGTAGAGAGATTTTTAAAAGTCTTGGAAAACCCTACTTAAGGATTTCTTTTCGACTTCTAGGGTGACATACAGAGGCGGAACTTGGGCAAAAAGTGAAATGGGCTCCCCAGCTAACATGTGCCACTTAATATGCTGGTGTCTCCTTATGTGGCAGAGAGGCTTTTGAGCCCCCTCAGGCTGCAGGGCCCGGTAGCGACTGCTACCTCTGCACCCCCTGTAGCTACGCCCCTGGCGACATGTATGGAAAGTGGCGCCACCCCAACAGTCGTACTACTCAGTAGGTTAGTGCAGCATTTGTCAGTATGTATGAAGATGTCTCACAGCCCTTTATAAATGTGTCCAGTGGCTCATAGAGTGGCTGCGGCAAAACTTGTCTCAGTCTCACTACTATGAAACTGGTATGGATTGGTCCAACACTTTTGCCCCACATTCTTTCGAGCCACATTCATAAATGTGTCTAATTGTACGACTCTACAATACATGAAAAAAACTTTGAGATTCTTAGTTCACATGTTTTGATCAAAAAATGTTTAAGCCATCCCTGGCTATCAACGGGATCTCAAGGCGGGTGGTCCAACTCTATTTTTACCTCTCATTTGAGTACAATTCAGACTTCTCACTTGGGTCAACAGACCTCCATAATCCAGAGAGAAAAAAAAGCACCAGCCTTAAAAGCATACAGCACTGATCTAGCAACCTGTGGAGGTGAGCGGGGTGCACAAAACCAAAATGGAGGCATCCACTCCTCCATATATGAATTAAAAGCAATATATGCCAAGTACAACGTATAGTTCTCCACAGTTTGCTAGATCAGGGTTTTGCCACGATGTAATGTTGACGGGGGATCCTCCAAAATGGGTATTTAATCATTTTTCTAAATATATGTGGTTACAAAAGTGAAGCCTCTGAGAGCTACAGCATTGCTCAGTCCCCCTTAGTTTCCTGAAAAGCTTACATTGACATGACCAGGACACTGACAGGAGATGATCTGGCCACGCTTGCGTGTTTGCACTTCTTATTTGATAACAGGAACATGAAGGAGCTTGCAAGTGGCTGGGGAGAAAGTGCAGTTTATGAGGCGGTCTGCTGTATAGATCATCCACTGGTTGTAATTATTTGAGTAAAGATTGCAGACGCTTCCTTCATCCTCACTCTCTGCTCACCCCCCTGCCTCTCACCCCCTGCAGCCGATCATGACTCAGCATGCTGTGTTTATCTTCTCTCCTGAGCAGATACGAGGTAAGGACCTCACTTCGTGGCAATACCCCTTTAAGATTCAGTGATGAAACATAATTTCCCTACGGAGATTTAGACCTTTAGGGGCAATACTATTTAATACCAGAGTCCAGTATAAAAACCTGCGACCTGAAATCTCTCACAATGTTCCTAAATACAACAGTACATCTAGCAGTAAGTCCACAGCTGTAGGATCCTGAAATACAAATTTTATACAAATATGTAAGTAATTAGTCAAAGTCAAATGTGACCACCTTTTCAACAGTGCCCACTGTGTCTATAGTACCAATGACCTGGTGACTTACTAACTATAGGTACAGAACTGACTCGGACAGTGTGCCTGTTAAACTACTTACTTTCCCTATGCCAGTACATAATACAGTAGATGCTAGAAATGTGACTTGCTGTCTGTAAATCCAGATTTCGCTCGGGCACTATTGGTAGCTCCCTAAACACTTTCCCTGTATCAATATGCACTAGGGAAATGATTGGCTAAGTAAAGACAGTAACTCGGGCACTGTCCTATATTGCTGCTATAAACTGTAACTGAGCTCAAGAACCTCTGCAGCGGTTCCTCATAAGAGCCCTAAGGGGAGGGTGCTGCTAGATGTACTGCTGGA
>JAODAL010024221.1:0-61011 GCA_025379985.1 Phyllomedusa bahiana | reverse complement strand
AATGCTTTTTTTTTTGCTTTTGTAACTTTTTTGGGGAAGTTATTTTTAAAAATTTTTTCCTCCAAGTATTTCGTTTGTTAGAAAAAATTGAATATTATGAAATTTTTTCGTTTTTTACGAAATGCCCAAAAGGGAAACGTTGGTGTCAATTTATGTGTTATATTAGGAAGAAATTGTTGGATCACAGTCTTTAAAGGAAATTTTTTTAGTTTTAAAAAACCTTTTTAAAAAAAGCATAAATCAAAAAAAAAAATTCTCTTTTGGGAAACTGTGTTCATTTTAAAAAAAATGCCCTTTCTTTAATTTTAAAAAAACCCAAACTTTCGCTTTTTGGTGATATCCAAATTAAAATGAGATTTATGTTCTCTCAAAAAGCTGTTTTTTTTTAAAAGGGTATCTTGGGAATTATGTAAATTCGAAGCCCCCCTAAAAGATTTGTGAACGTGGGGCAATTTCATCCGCATCTTTCCCCCCAGTAATTATGGAAGTGGGTTTCCCCCATTTGAAAAAATTTTATATATGGTCTCAAACCCAAAAAAAAAATTTAAAAAAGGGCACAAAAATTTGGTGCCCTTACAAAAAAATTTGTAACACATTTATACAGAAATTGTGTTGTATATTTGAGTACAAGGAGGTCCTTTAAATTTTTTAGACATAAAAAACTTTTTTCCCAATTTAAAATTTATTAACTCGAGGTCATACCAACCCCTAAGAAAAACTTTTTAATTGTGACAAGAGTTGGGTTTTTACAAAAATGTGATAAATGTGATAAGTGGTTTTTTGGGTTTATCTTTGTTTTTATGTACTTTTGGGAGGTAGTAGAAGTGGGGGATTGAAACAGTCCTTAGGTGTAAAAACTGTTTCTCCTCCTTTTCAATGATCTTTTAGATAAGAGCTTTATTTAAAAATTCCTCAAAAGTTTTTTGAGGAATTAAAGGTTTAAAACGTGGAATTAACATATTTCGCTTAAAATGTAAATATGAAACATCTGAGCTGTTAGAAGATAAAAAAGTTTGCACCCCCCAAAATATCGATTTAAAATCAAAACCCCCCTTACCTGATAAAAGCAGTCGGAAAAAAGCTTTTAATATTAGGGACAAAACAGTATGTGTTTTTAAACCCTGAACAGGTTAGCAGGGTTTTGGGGGGACATGGACCCCCCATTGGGTCCTCGGACTACAGTAGGACTTGAATTAAAAAGAAAAAAAACTGGGGATTAACACAAATTAAAAAAAGGATATATAGGATACCTAAGTTATAAGTTGTGGGTATAAAAGCAGTTTCCTCCAAAAACCTGCCAGTTAGAGTTTAAATTTAACAAGACTTCAATTAAAATAGAAAAGCCGGTCAATAATAACGCTCCCTTAGACACCATTGAAAACAAAAAAAGAAAACAAAGTATAACATTCAATTGAGACATTCAATCTTTAACCAAAATTATCTCGACCCCTCCCCCAGAGGTAACTATCCCCACGAACTTCAAGTTGGATTTTAGGGGTATTTTAAAAACAATTAAGGATAATTTATAAAAACTGAACTGGTTACCGACCCTTTTAGGCCAAAGATCAAACAAAAATGACTAGCCTATTAATAGGGGCCGTATACTTAATAGGATTATGTCAAATTTCTCCCTTTTATAGTAGTTGGGTCTTATTACTGTGGTGTTAGTCATAATTGAGTTTTTTATGATTTAAACTAAAAAGAAATAATCAAGTTCTACTAAATCCAATGGGTGTAAACGTATAAAAAAAGAATTTTTTTTTCCAACCTTGGTATGTAGGCTTTTTCTTTTTGATATTATGTATATGACTTCTCCTTTTTACAGACAAATTATTTGCATGCTGGGTGCTTGGCTTAATACTAAATTAACAGTATATAGATAATGGATTGGTTAAGTATAAAACTTGTTTATTGAACAAAGATGGATATCGACAACGCGCTTTGTGCTATAACTGACACTTCCTCAGGTCAGTATAAATAGAGATGTAATGTTTAATTAAATAGCGGTAAAAAACAGCGTGCACATTTTACAGTTTAATAAGTTAAAGATAAAATATAAAATTTCACCATAAAGCTAAAAACTAATAACACTTATTAATAAATAAGTTCTATTGCTTCATTGAGACCTTAATGTTTTAGGCAATTTAACCTATATATTCAAAACATTTCCATCCCTCGGATGACGGCTCGGTGGCCCTGTAGGAATGTGGTCTATGGGAACAATTGAGATAGATTTGAAATCTCTATCAAGAATTCTGCACAGTGTCTAGATACACCGTGCAGATGGTCTCCCCTTTTTCAGCAGGCTCTGTGGCCGTAAAGGAAATCATGGAAGGGGCAAATGGTTCCCCAAAATAAGATTTTTTTTTTAAAATCTTCATCAATAGATGAATGGACTTTGCAGTTGAGTTATCTGATAGGACTAGGGGCTAGAAGTCCTGTTAATGATGGGGTGGTCTCCTAAAAATAACTCCTGGATTTTTGGGAAGTATAGAACCTAAAAATGGATCTTTTAAAAGAAAAAACCGATACCATCTCAATACATTCTTAATGAGCGTCAACAAAAATTGTACCGTGTAACTGAACTAAAGGCAGCACACTTGACTTTAGGTTGAGCTGAATTTATGTCATTTGAAATAGGCAACTTTGTTATGTCAGGAATTGCACTTCAGAGGATTCATCAGAAAGTTTTTTGTGGTAATTTGTTTAAAAACGTTACAGAAATTTAAAAGCTTTTTCATTAAAATTTACTAAGTAAATTTTTTCAGAGCCTCCAAATTTTCCCAAAAAGGAACGTTTTCCTTCCAAGGTCTGAAATGGCCACTTTGAAAACGTAAATAACTGTTCATATTGACAAATTTAAAATGCGTGAAAGTGACAATAAAGGTGAAAAAAATGCCCCAACTGTTATAAGGATGGTTAATCCAAATCAAGAGAGCTGAATTAGGTCCTTACCAAATAAAAAAAACTCTCTTAAAGTTATAAATTTCATGTAATCATTAGTGCAGATAATATAATACAGATAATACATATTGCAGTAATGCTCCCATAAATAAATTTTTATATACTAGTGCTACTCATGTACCAACGTGTAATATTTTTTTATACATAAAATAATTGTTTGGTAAAATAAAAAAAAACAACTGCCAATTTTAAAATTGTGGGATTAGGAATGGAAAACTCTTGCGAAAAGTTTCAAGTAGTAAAAAACCCCCCAGAGGGGGGGATAAGGGGAAACTTTTTCTTTGTCTGTGGGTGCCTGCTCTGCATCCACATGATCCTTTTTCCTATTAGAATGGGTGGGAGATGTGTCTGTGCCTGAAAAATTCTACCCTAAAAAAAAATTTTACATTTTTAGGAATTAATCCAGTAACTCCCCTTAGAAAGAAAAATCGTTCTATAATTATATGAAACAGGAATATCACGGTGAATTGTAAATGTGGCTGTACTTGGAGGTGATCTGGGTGTCGGAGATACAAATATTTGGGGACTCCGGTCTTGAGGATAAATGTTCCTTTTTAGTTTTTTCTAAATTCTTCAGAGCTTCGCTGCTCATTGAGTAAAGGAAGTGATTTTGTTCAGATCAGTGGAGGGAATATTAGATAAAGATGTGTATTCAATTGATGGCCTATCTAATATACCTTATCCCAATATGGATTGATCACCAACTTATTGGTCACTTGAAGATTTGTTACTTTGTTCTGATGATTTGTCTTCTATTTGTGTTTTTCTCACTGTTCCTTTTCATGTATTTATACTTGTCAGAAAAAAAACATACACCCTGATTTTCTGAAATCTCCAAGCTGCTAACAGTTGTTATTGTTAATTTATGTAAATCTCACAAATATGAAGGTGCCCAAGATGGTGTGAGCTCACAAATAAATCTTTATTGCAGCACAAAGGAGACATATTAAAAACATTTTAAAAATTCCCAAATAGGGAACCATATTGCACAAGATCATAGAAACACCCTGATAAGGAACAATAAGGAAAGGTGACAAGAAATACAGCAAACCAATAAGGAAAAAAACATCCAATTGTATTCAAAGAAGGGCACGCCAAAAAAGTGTACCCAAAATATAACCAAATGCACAATACAGATGAATATAAGTGTTATAACACTTGAAAGGAAATGTAAGAACCCCACGCATATCGCTGACCGTATCTCTCTGTTTCATAATGGGTGAAGAGTCCAGTAAACCAATGTATGTAATAATGCCACAAATACTGTAAACATACAGGTATAATTGGTGAATACTGGATAGTAACTCATTGACAAGGAGGAGCAAGATGAATTAACTAATTAGCATCCTACGATATTAGTTGTGCAAGACGGAAACTACTGCCATATCCACATTACACAGAAAAAAATTGTGAATGACTGGAAAGGGGTGAGTGGAATGCAGAAGAAAAAAAACCGATGGAACACCTACTAAATCATCACAAGGCACAAGTGATAAGAAGATACGAATGAAATGAGTAAATGGCACATGAACAAGAGTAGGTCAGTGGGGAGCAGAAGAAGTATACGTATGCAGGTTGAACACAAAGACATCACAACACTTGTATGCTAAAAATAATAAAGATGATACAAACCAATGTCCCAACGAACAAAAAAAAATCGGGTTATGCCCCCAGGGAAAGATACAAAAAAGCAAACAAAGTGGGGGATTAGAAAGATTTTTGAATGGGTGTGAGGGAAGCCGAGGAGAAGGGCCGCAGCTTACTGAGCCCCCGCTACCGGCTATCTAAATCACTGCCCTACCGATTTGCAGGGCCCAATGGGAAAAAGAAGGACCCAGCCCCCCCTATACCCCTAGAAGGGCCCCGGTCCGTGGGGAGCCAAGGGTGCGGGGACCATCCCTTTGGCCGTCCCCCGGCGCGGCCCTCCGGCCTGCACGCCGCCATTACACCCTGCTTCCCGCAGAGCCGCCCTCGCCCCCCCGCGTCATCATCAGCACACCCCGGCAGCGACGGCATCACCCGCAGTGGACCCCCACCAGCCCAGATTTGGAGGCAGAAGACACCGCGCCCCCCCCAGCCCCCTCATTTCCCAGCCCCGCCGTGGGGGACAAGGCCCGGACCCGCTTTGTCACCTCCCCCCCCCCGCAGGGACAGTGAGGTAATAATGGGAGAATCCCCCCAAAAACCCGGGGGGGCCACCCCTTCCCTGATGTCGAGATGGCTATCCCTTGGGCCCTGGGGATCGCATGCGGAAAACCCCAAGAAAACCAGTCTTCCCAATTCGAGTCGGACGGAATTTTTGGCGGGCTTCCTGATCTCCTTCCCACCATTCCTATTCCTGACCATATCAGGGATGACTTATACACAACTCCCTAACAGGGATAGCTGCGGGCATTTGGCTCAAGGTTAGGCAGCCTGAGAGGGGAGATTCCTCAATCGGCGGACATTAAAAAATAGCTCCCCCAGGGGAAAACGCTTAGGGGGACCTGAAAAAATAAAAAATACATTTAAACCATTTCAACTCGGCAAAATTCTTTTGGTCAGGAGCGGGCTAAACATGTGGAGGATTTGAAACCCGGCCGGGGAACAAAAATGGGGTTTTCGGGGCTCCCGGAAACCCACAGGGGGGGAGGATTTGAGGATTGGATCATATTTAACCGCTATTTGGAGCTAACCCCCCGCCCCATCAAGTTGACAGGGCCCACAGAGCCTCCCGCCCAAAAGGGTTCCCTCCGCTCCCCATGTTTTTATATGCTCCCCTACATGAACATTGGTGAAAAAAAGCAATAATGGAGAAAGCCAGGCATCGACTATCGGGGGACCCTTACAGATCTTCGTGCCTTCCGGCATACATTCCCCTAAAGCGCCCCCACCTTTAGACCCTATTTGTTTTCCTAAAAGAGGCCTTTTGGGACTTTCCGTTTGCCCCTTTTTCCCTAAATTGGGGCGCTTCAGGGCTTGTGTTTTTTGACCTCCCGAATTTTGCAATACCCGAAAATTCCCACCCCAAGAGGGACGATTAGGAACTGCCTGTACTCCCCCCACCAAACCACCGTGGGGAATCGGTTGTGACTAAAGGGGGCGTTTTCTAAAGGGACCCTTCCCTTACCCCCAAAACCTATTCTCCCCCCGGACTAGGGGACTTAACTGACAAGGGTTCAACCCCCGCCCCTTCCCCTTTTGGGGAAGATTGCCCCCCATCTGGGGGCTTTCATTTTCTTTCTCTTTTATAGGGTTATGATTTTTAAATTTCTTTTTTTTAAGGATGACCGCAGCTTAGCCTCCAGCTTGGTTTTTTACCTCTTTTTGTTGAGAGCATTTGCTCGCTTCCGGATTTTCTCTCCTCCTTCCTGCCTTTTGGCTGGGGACTTGAGACTTTTTTCCTACCTCAAGGGGGGGTCTGTCTGGTTTCTTTGGGGGGCCCGGGTGGAGCCCTTTTTTAACCTCCCGACCCCCAAAACCCGGGCCGGCACTTCGCACAGGTATAAACAAAAGGGCACGGGGCCAGGGGATATTATTCCTTTGTCTTTGGTGCCCCCATCTTCCGGTTTTATAGTCTGTTTTAAAACCCGGGTTTTTTCTTGGTTTGTCCTTTTGGTTGGTCTGTTTTGTCCCCCCCTACCGTTTGTTGTCTCCCCTTTCCCCCCCCCCACCCCCCCCTTTTTTTCCTTTTTTTTTCCCTCGCATTCTGCACCTTCAGGGGCAGTACAGACTCCGGGACATCCACTATTGGGAAACGACCTTTTTCCGGGCACGACCATCTCAGTCCCCCCCACCTAACCGGGGAAATGGTACGTTGGTCACTTTAAACTTAAAGGATTTAACTCTAACTTTAAGCGTATGGCCCGGGGGAAAGTGGTCCCTGCGGCCGACATTGTGTTTTTACAGGAAACCCCACTTTGAAAAAGGGCTCATTCAGCTTTGCCGACCCTATACTCCACCGCTTTTTCGCTTAAGACAGGAGAGGGCGGGAGGGCTATCTAATAGCCAACACCTGGATTGCAGTTTGAGGCATCGCGCTGCCCCAGGGGCGGTACATCATCCTTAAAGCTTCATTAAGGGAAAACGATTACATTATGCAACATGTACGCACCAAATGCTTACGGGTTCCCTTCCCTAAATAGGGTTTTTTTCTAAGCTGCAAATTTTACCTCTAGCCTGCCCTTGGGGGGGGACTTTATAGGGTTTTCCTGAGCCCCATGGAAAAAAGTAGTAGGGGGTGGAAAAGCCCCCAAATCCTACACGCCAGATTGCCACACCCTTTAGAAACCATTCGTTTTCCCGCGGTCGTTCAAACCAAAGGGGGTTCAACCCCTAAAAGAAAGGGCACTCTTTTTTCTCCCACCCTCATCAAACGCACAATAGGCTTATTATTTTTTTGGCAAGCCCCCAACACTTGGGGCTTACAGGGTTCCCACATTGACCCATAACAGGGCGGATCACGCCCCCCACGGTCAATTTAAATTTTACAGCCCCAGCTCAGGGCTTGTCATTGGAGGCTGAATGAAAACTCATTAAAAAGGCAGCCTCAAAGGGAGCATTGCGTGAGTCGTCATTCGATTTTGACAAATGGGTTCTGTCCCTTGCGCCATCCATCCTCGGGGAGGCCCACAAGGCAGTTTTTAGGGCAATTGATTCCCCTAGGTACCAACAAAAAAGAGTACCGCAAAAAGATCCACCAGAAAAACGCACCCCCCAAAAGGGACTGGAAAGAAAAATGGCACTATCCCAGGGTTTCAACTTTGAGACGTATAGTCTCAGTTGAAATCCTTAAGGATTTAGCCCGAAAGGGTGTGGAGAAGCCCTTTCTCTACCAAACAAAGGATTATGAATAGGGGAACAAAGCCACACGCTATTAAAAGGCAACTAAAAGAGGCCAATATAATCAAGCCTAAGCATTTAAAGGCGAGGTACACTGAGGTATCCCCCAAAAGTCCTTGCTAAAATTTTCCCATTTTTTTTTTATCTCTGAACTTATCGATGCCCTCGCCCCCCCCCGGGCCATGGAATAGGAGCCCAGCCCTCTAACCCGGGGAATTTCGCGAAAAAACCCCGGGCCACGCTCCGCAGGAGCGGGGGGACTTTTTAGGTGCTCCCTTAAATTAGAGGAAAAAAGGGGAAGTCTTTAAAGGGCCCTCCCCCGGAAACCCCCGGGCCCGATGGGCTACCCTATCGACTTTAAAGTTTATTCAATATTTTGCCCCCGCATAGCGCAACTCTTAACTCTTTTGGGGGGACTGCATCCCCAACTCCATGTCCATTCGTATATAACTTTGATCCACAAACCGGAAGGGACCCATGGCAGTGTAGTTAGCCCATTTCTTTGTCAACTCTGACCTAAAGATCTATAACCAAAACCCTGGCCAACAACTAAACCCTGGCTCCCTAAACTGAAAAGGGCCGGTAGTGTCGGGGGTCTTTTACCAACCTGGGGGTCACCCGTTTGTCCCTTTCCCCAAATCACGATCAGGGAACCCTGACGGCCGATTAGAAACGAGCAGACGCAAGTTTGGTTCGAATCTCTTTAATTTTCCCAAGTAATTCGACAATACAATGCTTACACCATATTTGATGTTCTGTAATCAAACAACGCAGGCCGATAGGGGCAGGGGAAAAGGGCGTTGCCCAAAAATTTAAGGGCAGCTTCTGAGTAATTTCTTTGCCCCCTGTTTTCCTGAGTAAAAAAGTCTCGGGAAGCATTCAGCCGAAAACTTAGTTGTTTTCCAAAAAAAAAACGAAATTAAGGAAGGGAGATGAAACCCAAAATCCACACCCTGGGAAACTGATAACAAGATGTTTCAACCGGACAGCAACCACTCAAATGCTCTTCATATTTGCTGTATCATTCCTCACAAAAAAAGGATTTCCCCTTTTATCTAATTCTTTTTAAGGAGAAAAGCTTGGGGTTTCACAATTAATATGCTTTACAGTAAGTTTAAAAACCCCTTTTACTTCACAGTAGGATTGCCCTTCAGGGGGGGGAGATAACGAGGCGCACTTTTTAAACCGTGGAGCTGTTAAAACCCCCAGCGCACAGGCCTTTCCCTCAGCCTAGAGTGAAAGGGCCTTTTATAGGGTGCAGTGGCCCCCTTCCTTTTTGAGGCCTCTCGGCATAGGGTTCTCGGCCCTTCCTGGCGGCAGTCAGAGGTTTAACTCTTTTTCCCCGGGGCCTTAAACTCCCTCACTAATCCCGAACCTTTGGGAAATTAAAAATGGGACAACAGGGCTCCCGTCTCCCCACTCCTCTTTGCGTTGTGCATAGAACCTCTTGCAGCACAATTAGGGCTCAACCAATATTAAGGGGGTAAGATTAGGGATAAGGAGTTTAAAAAATTTCCCTTTTTGGGACGATTTTTCTGTTGACCCTGACTGACTACTCCATTTCCTCCCTTTTTGCGAATTTTTGGGGCCCTCTGGGATAAAAATCAAAACCTTCAAAACAGAGGCCCTTTCCCAATCAAAAGCCCCCCCGAGGTCTCATCCCCCTCAAAAAAATTTCTCCTACAAATGGCAAACCCGATCGCTCAAAACCTGGGGGTCCAGATAAGGCCAAAATTCCCCCTTTTTGCGCTAATTTTCCCCCCCCCTCTTTAAAAAAATTGAAAGATACATCCTAGGGGGCACCACCTTCCCCTCCCCTCTGGGTAAATTAATTCAGCAAAATGTCCATCTTACCAAAACTCCCTACCTATTTGAGACTCTCCCGGGGAATGGTCCCCCCTGAGTGACTACGCTCCATACGGAGCTATCCAAGATTATATGGGCCTAGGGGAGGCATAGGGGGGGGGCCAAAAGTGTTTGATGGCCCGTAGCGGGGTGGGGGCTGGGGTTCCTAATATCCTCAAATACTATTGGGCCACCCACTTGCGTTGATCCCCCGCTTGGTCATCCCCTTTGAGCATATACCAAGTGGATGGAGATAGAAAAGCGGCTTGCACCCACCCCCCCAATGCACTTTATGGGATTTTGAAGCCTCTCCCCCCCCCTGGGATACCTAAAGGGTCCAATCAAGTTTACGCGGCAATTGGAATCAGGCAGAAATTTCGTTACTTCCCAAAACTTCACCCATGGCTTCCTTTTTTCACACCCCTTTTTCCCCCTTTGGCCTCGGATTTGTTGCAAGACCCGGGGTGGGGCATGAGCATTCCCCTTTGTGGATGTTGCTAGGGCTGGAGCAGGAGGCCTGATCCCTTTACACCCTTAGAGGGACTTAAATCTCCCTAGAATCCCCATTTCACTCCCCAAAAAATCACCCAGTCTTCCATTTTGGCACATCTACCCCCCGCCCCACCTCTTTTGAACAGCTCTGTAAAGCGGGCCACATACTAAAGGGGGCTCTTTCCACGATCTACTCCATTTTTTCAGCCCCCCCTTGTAAAACCCCCACAACCCAAAAAAAATGGCCCAAATGGGGGAAAACACAAGGTGGGAAATACCCTTCCCCCATGGGGAGGTGATTTGGGAAAGCAGCGGCGAAATCCTCATATGTATCCAGCAAAAGAAAATCTATACAAAATACAATCTTTTGGACAAACACCGGGGGTCCCCAAAAAAATGGAACCCCCACTCCCATCGTATGCTGGGGATTTGCTCCCAGTGGGTAGCTGCTGCAAACTTTTTTGGGTTTCCCGATTTTCCAACCCCTTGGCCAGGTCAGGGGCTTTTTAAACTGAGGTTTTTGGGGGTGAAGGATCCCATGGCCCTCTTACTTTTACTGGGGGCCGGTCAAGGGGTCTATCTAAAAGGGTTCCAAACTTATTTTACATATCCTCAAGGGGCCAAAGGGGCCAAAATTTTAGGTAGACGGAGGAAACCACCCACCCAGTAAAGGGGGGTCTCTGCAGAGGCTCACATACGCGAATGGGTTTCTAACTGCCCTGCTCCATACAAATTCTTTGATAAAATCGGCCGCATGGGACATGCACCACTGTTGGACCAACTTGACCCAAACCCCCCCCTTCCTTCCCCCATCCCCCCACCCCCTCCCCCCCCCACCCCTTTTTTTTTTCATGCCACCTATTGTTTTTTTGCTTTCTTATTGATAGGGTAAAGTCTTTTATTTGGCTTTAGTAACCTTAAGGGCCTTTCTAATTTGCGCCTCAATGTTACTTCCCGTTTAGGTTGATTGCATATGTTTAAAGCCGATTACACATGCCTTTTAAAAGGTACTAATTTCTAAAGGGCAATTTGCACCGTTGTTTTTTTCTTGTTTTGTCACAAAATTGAAAAAACAAAAAAAAATTTTTTAAAATTAAAAAAAAAAAGAAAGATCTTGAATAAGACTATCATTTAAATTACACTAAAGCATATCAAGTATTAAAAGCAACGCAAAAACATGGTGTGGGCAAAGAAAAAATGAAAAGAATAACTAGAGGGACAAACAAAGTAAAGAAAATGTGTCAATTGAAAGTATAAAATATACAAAGGATTTGGGGGGACACTACTGGTGGTCAACACGATGGAAAGCTGGGGCCGTGATGTGGGCATTTTAAGGACATTCCCTTGTCCTTAATTTGACCAACAGCAGGTCTTCACCGATTGCACCCAGATTTAAATCCCCCTCGACTTTTTGGCCAGTGCCGCAGGCGCTGTAGCTACAACTAAACATAAAAAAAAATGGGAAAAATTTTTCCCATAAGGGATAACCCCAAACCCAAACATGGGGTTTACTCAATCCCCTACATTATTCCCCTTTTAGGGAAGGGGGATTGTGGGGGTACTATTGGGTTTTTTTTCCCTTCATAAACCCTTTAAAAGTGGGTGGCCCGATGAACTCTTCCCCATTTAAGAGTTTAATTCCATAACACGCTCTCTTGCTAGGCAGAAATTGCCGGAATTTAAGAATGCCTTTCAAAAGAACGAGACTCATCCACACATTTTTCTGGGGGTAAGGGGGGCTCAATTTGGGTCTAAAAGATCCTTTCTGGCTAAAATTTGAAAACATTTTTATGTGGGGTTCAGTTTTGGGGTGGGCACTGGCATTATTCAAATACTAAATTTTTTGTTTGCTTTCAAGGGTTACGGGCCATGGATTTCAGTAAATTGGGGGGACTGTAAAAAGTGCTGTCACTACCCAGGGAAACAGCAGCAGCGGGCCTCTTCAAATGACTCTGAGGGAATCCCTGCCTCCCCTCTCCACTGTATACTCCCCGGTGTGTCTTGGTCCCTCCCGCTTCCCCTTTTCCCTCACCCCCGGGGTGCTCCCCGCTCGTCCCCTACCCCGGTAAAAAACTATCATTTCGTCAGACATTCTTTGCTCCAATGGTTTCCCCCTTCTCCAATTCGCCCCACTGGACTCCTTGGGCCTGAGATGTATTTGCACATCTCCATCCCCTGACCAGACAGATTTTGCAGCATCTGTTCCCGGACAGAAGCGTGGAATTTTGTTCATCCCAAGTCCCAGGCTACTTACAAAATAACGGGTCCCCAAAGGGCCTAGCAAAGGCAGGTGCACCAGACTGCCCCCTGGCTCACTGTAAAAATAGCCTACGCTAACCTAAGGGAATAAAAAAAAATTACATTGATTTTTTTGCAAAAAAAAAATTACCCCGGGGGGGGAGAGGAGAGAAATACAAACCCAAATTAAAAATGTCCCACCACAACGGGGGGTTGCCGGGATACTTACTTGCTTTAGCGCCAACACCCTGAAAAAAGAAAAAAAGAATTTTATTTGATTCATTTGTATAATAATTACTTTTCACAAATTATAATACCTCACAGGGATATTTTTCAACTGGATTTGGGGCAAGTAAGTCATAAAAGAGTACTGATATTCTAATTTTTATTTTTTTTAAAGTAATTAATTTTTATATGTAACCCCAAATAATTTGCAAGTTTGGTGAGCGTCATGGGTATTAAACTGAGCTCCCGGCATTGGTGTGTGGAAATCCTGGCTTATCCACACCCGATTCATCTTGACAAAGTTGAATCTCCCCACACTTCAGATGGACAAGCGAGTTCTCCTTGAGGTAAAAGTTGCGGCCACAAATCCAGTTTGGTTTCCCAGTAAACCCCGCGGGTCAAAGTCGGGGGGAGGGTCTATCCCAAATAGCCTAAACCCGTGGTTCAGGGTCTGCTCCAGGTGTTGCTGTTGGTGAGTACCTTCCCCACTAGGCGGGTGAAGAAAGCTGCACATCAAAAACCCCAGACTCAGGTTGCTGCTGATGGAGTTGGTACTGCTTCTACCCCCCACCCCAGCCATGGCAGTGGTACGTGAGCATTGAGGAACTCCCCAGTCAGACCTGCGAGAAGATGGACGATAGCGCAGATAGGCAGCAGCCAACTGACTACATAGGATGTCTCTACAATACTTGAGTTTGTCCTCCCTCTCGGCAGGTGAAAGAAGGGCCCCCATTTTGGACCGGTAGCGAATGTCCAAGAGGGTGGAGAGACAGAAGTCTTCCCTCGGCCAGATGGTGACTATTCGGCTGTCACTACCCAGATAAATCAGCATGCAGCGAGCCATCTGTGCAAGTGACTCCGATGGACTCCCTGCCTCCATCTCCACTGTATAATGCCACGGTGTGTCTGGGTCATCTGCCTTGTCTTCCTCATCTCCCTTTACCTCCTCCAACTGCTCCTGTTCCTCCTCTCCTGTCACCTGGGTAGAAAAACTACTCATTTCGTCAGACATTGCTTGTGCTCCAATGTCGTCCTCCTCCAATTCAGCCCCCACCGGACTCATGTGGCCCTGAGATGTATTTGCCACATCTCCAGTCCCCTGACCAGACAGATTTTGCAGCATCTGTTCCAGGACATGAAGCAGTGGAATGACGTTGTTCATCCCGTACTCCTGGCGACTGACAAATAACGTGGCCTTCTCAAAGGGCCTGAGCAAACGGCAGGTGTCACGCATGAGCTGCCACTGGCTCACTGTAAAAATAGCCCACTGCTATGAACTACATTAAAAAAAAATGACTACATTGATTTTACTTAAAAAAAAGTTACCTGGGTTGAGAGGAGAACAATACAACCCCAAATGTAAAAATGTACTCATCCATAACGGGAGTTGCAGGGAACTCTACCCCACGAATGGAACAGGTTGACATATGTGAGGGCACAAGGACTTCCCACTGCAATGCCCAGAGCTGATGGCAGGACCTGGAATGAAAAAATAATGTTGGGTCAATTAAAAATAAAATCATTAGTAAGTTTAAGATATACTAAGAAGTTGTAGGTATACTAGCAACAAAAAACGAGACTCATCCACACATTTTTCTGGGGTGTAGACGGCTGCAAATTTGGGTCTAAAATGATCTCTTACTGGCTAACTTTGAACACATGGTCATATGTGGGATCAGCTTGGGGTGGGCACTGTGCATTAGCGTAATCCAAATTTGTTTGGTCCTGGCATTACAGTAAAAAGGGGTACTATAAAAAGTGTCTTATCCCATACTGCCTGCTCATGGCCTTATTTAATATGCCTATATGCAAAAAAAGATCCCAAAACCCTATCATTTCTGATGTGTCTATGGGGTCCACATGGAGAATGATGACATGGGGTTTTACATGAAGAACTGATGGATGTAAAATTGTTTTGGGCAATCGGGAGAGCTTAAAATTTGTCCCCCCCAAAAAAAACACATTTTGAAAAGTCAATTTCTTTGAGGCATGTACTGTAAGGCTACATTAAATTTACACAAAAAATTTACCTGGTAAAAGAAATGGGGGGGGAATACAAACTCAAATGTACTTATCCATAACGGGAGTTGCAGTGATACATGGCTTTTTTTGTTGCCAATCACCTGAAAAAGAAATTAAAGAGAAATTAATTATATATCCACCTCGACTCGGCACAAGCCATTAGTTCTCTGAACGGTGCAGAGTCCACCACTTAAAAAGGGAGGGTCTGCAGTACCAACAACTTGGACAGGAGCACGGTCAGCTTCTATGCCGTAGGATGGCTGGACACATACCACTGTCTCATTGAACGACTGCTGGTGCGATGAGTGGCGAGGCGCAGGAGCATCTAGACCGGTAGATGATGGGAAAGACAAACAACTCCCTTTGGCAGAGGTGGTGGAGCCTTGACTGCCCGAAATGGCATGCGGCAGTGCCAATGGGTGCTGCTGCTGTGGCAGGATGGACCACCACATCTGAGACACATTTCTCCCAGGCCACTGGATGGTGACACTGCACATGTTGACGCAGGGCCGTGGTGCCAGCATTAGGTCCCTGGCCACGCTTCACTTTCTGCCCAAAGATTCTACCTCCGGTGTCTTGGCAAAAAACTGCCACACTGCCAAGTAAGTGATTTTACCACCAACACTCCGCACTGACTGCTACCGCCGCTGCCTCGGTGAGTATATGGAACAGGTTGGCATATGTGAGGGCACAAGGACTTCCCATTGCAATGCCCAGAGCAGATGGCAGGACCTAGAACCAAGAAACAATGTTGGGTCAATTTAAAAAACACAAATACTAAGTAGATATACTTGTTTTCTAAGGATAACTGTCCTAACACCGTGTTATCCATTATTCTTCATTAATACTGTATTTCCACTTTTTTCAGTGATTATTAACAAGTCTTGCAGAGATAAGATAATACTGAGACCGATTCAGTACATACTGTAAGTAACAATGTTATCACGAATCACCAACCAATGTCATGTACAAAGCATAAATAATCCAAAAAATACAAAGTTATAAAATACTGCATCTAAACTATACACATTTTTCATCCTCCCTATAAAAACTTCCTCCTTCGTGCCAAATGTAAAATTAAAATTGATCTATGTATCTGCACAGAACGATGTATGAAACATTTAAGCTGTTGGAAAAATCAACGACTAGTATCCACTTTGCAAATAGGAGAACAGGTTAGCACAAGGATCCATCATACCATCCTCAAGCTGTAAATTTATCAGAAAGGCACTTGGACTTCCCATTTCAGTTTCCAAATCTGAAGGTAGGACTTGAAATCAATCACCATAAATATATACATTTATGATAAATTAAAAAATTAAGAATAACTTTTCCATATTATATAACTCATCTTCTCAGAGCCTCTTTCATGACGCAGAGCAGTTCATCCCATGTGTGACTATTTGCCCAGGCAATCCAGGTGTAGAACTGCGTGACACCACCATGCCCTGCATATGTGCTATGATCGAGGAGCACTAAGACATGTCGCTGCAGTGGAGGCTGAGGTAGTGGAGAAGGCGGACATTGGCGCAGGATCAGCAGTTTGAAAAGGTGGCGGAGAAAGCGGCGTCTCCTCTCCAAGTTTCCAGTGTGGCTGGGCAGGACGCACATTCACCCAGTGGGCCGTAAAGGACATGTACTGGCCCTGACCGTAGTTACAGCTCCAGATGTCCGCGCTGCCGTGCACTTTGGAAAACACCGACAGGCTCACAGACTGGCCCACCTTCTGTTCTACATAGTTGTGCAGGGCTGGTACTGCCTTTTTCAAAAAGACATTACGGCTTGGGACTCTCCACCTAAGCTCAAGCCATCGGTTCTCTTAACGGTGCAGAGTGCACCACTTGGAAAGAGAGGGACTGCAGTACCAACAACTTGGACAGGAGCACAGTCAGCTTCTGCACCGTAGTATAGCTGGACGCATAGTGTTGTCTCTTGGCAATCGCCTCGGTGAACGACTGCTGGTGCGGTGAGTGGCGAGAGCCAAAGCATCTGGACCGGTAGATGATGGGAAACAAAGACAGCTCCCTTCGGCAGAGGTGGTGGAGCCTTGACTGGCTGAAATGGCATGCATTCCACTGGGTGCTGCTTCTGTTGCTGCAGCAGGATGGACCACCACATCTGAGACACGTTTCTCCCAGGCCAATGGATGGTGACGCTGCATATGTTGACACAGGGCTGTGGTGCCAACATTAGGTCCCTGGCCACACTTCACTTTCTGCCTACAGATTCTACATATACACACGTTCGCCTCCTCCAGTGTCTTGGCAAAAAACTGCCACACCGTGAGTAGGTGATTTTACCACCAACACTCCACACTGACTGCTAACGCCGATACCTCGGTAAGCCCCTGCGCCGCTACTTTCTGGGTCAGAAGGGACCTGCGAAGCGAGTGGTCTACCTCGTGGCCTTTTGGCTCCCGACCTCGCACTGCTGCCACCCTGCTGACTCCCGACCATACTACCTACTTGCTGGCTGCGCCGCTGTCTTAAACGCAAGCTGCTGCCCTCTTCTCCCAACAATGATGAAGCCCTTCCTTCACACGTCTCCCAAGTGCAATCAGCTACATCGTCATCGATTAGTGTTGACAGTCACTGCTGTCCTTCTCAACGGTCTTGGTGTACAGAGCCTGACCGCTTGCCACATAACCTCCCATGCCATTCTCATCACTACTTGCCCGCCTACTGCAAGAAGCCAGCGGATTTCTGCCTCACCTCTTTGCTGCCCAGTAGCTGCTGATTGTCCTCAAATAGTTCGTCCTGGCTGTATTGGTGCAGAGCCCACCGGCACATAATAATTCTCTGGCTGAGAAACGAGACAGAGGTGGATTGAGGACAGGTGAGGGCCCCTGACCTGCTCCCGGGCCATGCCAACTAAGGGTTGTATCTGATGAACCCACCTACTCTTGACTTGGGTTATCAGATGTCATCTGGAAGAAAGTAGATGTGTGTATATGACAAATACATAAGCTGTATTTCAAAGATGTTACATGGCATTGAGGGCAGTCCTTTCTCCCATGGTTCTTTGCCCCATGTCACGCCAAGTGCTTGCGGCCATTTAGAAAAAAAGACGATTCGTTACAAATCGCCAGAAAACTCTGCTTCGTTTGGAATCAAATTTTTCCTGAAATCTGAAACAAATTCAACTTCGTCAGATGTGATTTGCTCATCCAAATACAAAATAAAAACATATCTACATATTTGCCTAAATTATCTATATATATACTATATATATATAATATAATATATATATATATCCTATATATATATATATATATATATATATATTAAACATCCACGATGTTAGAAGTTCAGAGAATATGCATATTTCAAACAGGTAAGCACAAAGGCCACCATACCAGCTCTCAACGCTATTTTTACGACCAGAATAATAAGTCCATCATAAACCGATTAATTCAGTCAACATAAAGCTGTCAGAATATCAAAAGAACTCAATCCCAGCAATGGAACAGGTTGGCATATGTGAGGGCACAAGGACTTCCCACTGCAATGCCCAGAGCTGATGGCAGAACCTGGAATTAGAAAATAATGTTGGGTCAATTAAAATAAAATCACTAATAAGTTTAAGGTATACTAAGAAGTTGTTGGTATACTAGCAACAAAGAATAAGATTCATATACACACATTTTTCTGGAGTGGCCTGCTCTTGGGCTTCTTTAATATGCCCATATGCAAAACAAGACCACAAAACCCCATAATTTCTGCTGCGTCTATGGTGATCCACCTAAAATTTTCTAGGGCTGGAGTCGCTTGCATTATCTGATCTACAGGGGAGTCTTTGTTCCTCATCAATAAAAAAGGATTTGGAGGACAAAATGAAAGCAAAGAATCCATTGGCCGAAACGCTCTCAGAAGCCAGGAGGGAAAATGTCTCCTCGACTAAGCGTTTTTGGGATGACTAGGACATTTTTATTACTGATGGGTGTGTGATTTAACATATCTACATGTGTAAAAAAAAAAAAAAAACTTTTTAAACTGGGGGGAGGGCATATGTTGTATTTTATCACATGGGGAGATTTAACTTTATTGAAAAAAAAGTTTTAAAAAAAAAAACTTTAAACAGTTACAAAAAATATTCTAAATGGCCATCACTGTAAAAATAGCCTAGTGCTATGAATTAGATTAGGAAAAAAAATTACCTTAATTTTACTCAAAAAAAAGTTACCTGGAGGGGAGAGTTGAAAACTACAAACCCAAATGTTCTCATCCATAACAGGAGTTGCAGTGATACAGGGCTTGCTTTAGTTGCCAAGCACCTGAAAAAGAAAAGAGAATTATATATATTATATTTACTGTGCACATAGTATGACTACCTCATCAGGCATTTTTATCAACTGAATTTGAGACTAAAGATGTATATTCACAATTAAAAAAAATAACATAAAATAATAATTTACCCTAAAGTTTTCACAGAGCTTAGGGCATCTGGTTTTTGACTTAAAATTACTGCTTAGTGTTAAATATAAATTACAACCTTATCAGAAAGATTAAAAACATTTTATCTCCTGCAAAACTTTGTACTAACTACCTTAGTCTCATAAAATAAACATGGAACTCATACAAATATACATCCAAAATATTAATGAAATCCTCCTTTCATATAGTAATATCTTTAAACAGGATTTCAACAAACACTAAATAAAGAGCATTTTGTTTTATCCAGTCTATACAAAAAACAAATCCTTCTTCTTACCAAATATACAATTAAAATGGATCTCTGTATCCGCCCAAAGAACTATATAGAAGGTCTTAGCGGTAAGCAGAGCAGAGACTACGGAGTCTTCCCGCCTACACAGGAAGAGGTTAGCACAGGTGCCTACCAAAACAGTTCCCTAGCTGTTTTAAGGACTAAAATCAAAAAATTCTACCATAAACTAATATAGATAACATAAAGCTGCCAGAAGATCAAAGAACTCAATCCCAGCATGGGAACAGGTTGGCATATGTGTGGGCACAAGGACTTCCCATTGTAATGCCCAGAGCGGATGGCAGGAACGAAAATCACGCAACAATGGTGGGTCAATTTAAAAATCAAGAATACTAAGTAGATATACTTGTTTTCTAAGGATAACTAGACTAGCACAGTGTTATCCATTATTCTTCATTAATATTGTATTTCCACTTTTATCAGTGTTTATTAACAATTTATTCTTTGCAGCACTAACTTACAAGTCTTGCCGAGACTAGACAGTACTGAGACCGATTTCTCCTTCAGTACATTACGTTAACAAGAATCACCCACCAATGTCACAAAGCATAAATAATCGAAAAAACACAAAATCATAACATATTGCATCATTTGCAAAGCTGATGGTAGGGCGTGAAATCAAATCACCATAAAATATATACATTTATGATAAATTAAAAAATCAAGAATTCCTCCATATTATGTGATGCTACCTGTCGAGGTTGGGGAACGGGATTCTGCACCATCCCAGCAGTGTGGAAGTGTCGGCCGAGACCCATCACCAGAGGCACTGTCATCCACCAAACTCATGAAATAAATCTGAAACATATACACATCTTACAGCCAAAAAATAAATTAACTCATTGTCAAATATTAATAGCTGAAACAGGATTTCAATAATGCTAAACAAAGAGCAATTCATTTTATCCAGTAAAATACAATAAATAAAAAAATCTTACCAAATATACAATTAAAAGGGATCTATGTATCCGCCTAATGGAATATATAGAAGGCCTTAGTTGCAATGCCCAGAGCGGATGGCAGGACCTAGAATCGAGAAACAATGTTGGGTCAATTTAAAAATCACGAATACTAAGTAGATATACTTGTTTTCCAAGGATAACTATCCTAGCACGGTGTTATACATTATTCTTCATTAATATTGTATTTCCACTTTTATCAGTGTTTATTAACAATTTATTCTTTGCAGGACTAACTTACAAGTCTTGCAGAGGCTAGACAGTACCGACTGATTATTCCTTCAGAACACAAGTAACAACGTTAACAAGAAAGAATCACCCACCAATGTCAATTACTAAGCATAAATAATCCAAAAAACACAAAATTATAACATATTGCAGCAAAACTACATACATTTTTCATTCTTGGTGCCAAACAAAATGGATCTATGCATCTGCTCAAAATGATGTATGAAACATTTAAGCTGTTGGAAGATCAAAGAATAGTATCCAATTTGCAAAGAACACAAAAACAGGCTAGCACAAGACTATCATACCGTACTCGAGCTATAAACTTATCAGAAAGGCACATGGGCGTCCCATTGCAGTTCCCAAAGCTGATGGTAGGACATGAAATCAATCACCATAAATATATACATGATCAATTAAAAAATAACTCCATATTATATATCTAAGTCTTCTCAAAGCCTCTGGATTAGATTTTCTTACCACAGTTACCACCTTTACCATTTCTTTCATTTGCAAAAACTGTTCACTATTAACTTGTCATAAAATATAGTATTATCAAAACTATTTTATATTTTACAGCCTATAACTGAATAATCTCGAATATATGGTCCTCTGGTAGCTTAATACAGGATTTCAATAAAATATAGTATTATTAAACAAGTTTGCATCTTATAGCCTATAAATTAATAATTTAAAATAAAAGGTGGATTTTTAGGGAGTTTTAAAAACTTTGAGACCATTTTAAAAAAAAAAAAAAAGAACTCACTATTTATTTTCCAAAGATAACTAGTCTAGCACAGTTTTATTCTTCATGAAAACCATATTTACACCTTTATCACAGTTTAACAGTTTATTTTCTGTAACAACTTTAAAGACTTGTTACAGTTACTATTCCTCCAGCTCCTAAGTAACAACGTTAAAGTCACCCACCAATGTCCTTTACAAAACATTGAAAACTATATACATTTTTTCCAAACTAAAAAAAATTGCATTTTGGAATTAAAATAAACACAGTATGTACCTGAGATAAATAAAAAATTTTAGCTGTTAGAAGATCACACCATTTGACCGATGCGGGAGCATATGGACTTCTCATTGTAGTTCCCAAATCTGATGGTAGGACTTGCAATCAATGACCATGAAAAATAAAATATTTAGAAAAAAAAATTAAGGATAACTCGTTCATATTATATAACTAAGTCTTCTCAAAACCTCTTATACAGTTTAGTACATATCACTATTTAGATTCTATTGCTACCATATTACCACCCTTATCAGACAGTTTAATGATCATCCAAAACTATTCACTATCAAAATAAGTCCTAAAATACAGTATTAAACAATGTATATCTACCTAAAATATCTAATATATACCTATATGTATCCAAAAAGAGATATGAAACATTTAAGCTATTAGAAGTTCAGAGAATAGTATATGCACCTTGTTTATAGGACTAGAATAGAAAAGTATGACAAACTAACGTACTAAAAATAAAGCTGTTAGAAGATCAGAGAATTTTATCCTAATCTTTAAACCAACACAGGAGCACAGGGACCTCCCATTGCAATGCCCAAAACTGATGGCAGGACATGGGGAATAAAAAAAGTTGGGCAATTGATAAATCAGAAGTGCTAATAATCTATAGGAATACTAGCAGTTCTCTCAGGTATCGTCAAAGTCTGTAGTCAGGGCCGTCTTTCCCATTGGGCAGGGTAGGCGGTTGCCCGGGGGCCCCACGAGCACAGTGGGCCCGCCCGGGTAGCTGCCTACACTGCCCAATGAATATACACGCCCAGACCCAGTGTTCGTTGCGCCGCCCGTGCCTGCGCTGCGCTCACTCTTTACAGTACAGGCAGGGATTTAAGTAGAGCAGGGGCCCTGTGTCTTGGTGCGGCAGCCCCTGCTACTGCTGTGCCGCGCAATGCTGCTCCGCCCTCTCTTTCTCCCCAGCACTGCGCACAGCAGAAGACAGGAGCTGCCAGAGAGAGAGCAGCAGCAGCAGCGATGCCCCACCCACTCCTCCCCAGCACAGGACGGCAGGAAGAGATGAAGACTCCTCGGGTCCCTGCACTTCAGGAGAGGTAAGTGATTGGGGGTGGGGTGAGACATGTGGGGTGCTGTGGGGGAGGGAGGAGTGGGGTGCTGTGGGGGAGTGGTGAGATATGTGGGGTGCAACATGTGGTGTGCTGTGGGGAGGGGTGAGACATGTGGGGTGCTGTGTGGCAGCGGTGAGACATGTGGGGTGCTGTGTGGCAGCGGTGAGACATGTGGGGTGCTGTTTGATATAAATGATGTGTTATGTGCATGATGATACATTTCTGTTGATACCAATATGCAGGGTTTTCGTTGTGTTTTAGTACTTTTTTTTTCTATTTGCGCTACAGCACCATTTTCTGCGACCAATAACAGTTATGTTTTTCCACCTATGGACCTGAGTGAGGTGTCATTTTTTGTGGATTTTGTGGTATACATGCTACATAATTTTGATTGGGTTTTTTGGGGGGCCCAGTGCACAGCTCTGCCCAGGGGCTCATAATGCTGTTAAGACGGCCGTCTGTCGTTATTTTTCAATAACAGATGTGTATAGTGACTTCACAGATCTACTAAAACTCCACATTTCAAGCATCTTCAGAACATACATAAAATAAATCAAATGGTCTAGAGACAGAGTATTTGAGAATTCATGGTCAATTTACACATTATAATATTAACTTGTTAATGAAAATCTAAGAACTATCAACTTATGGACTTTGGGTTGGCCAAAAAAGGAGGATATTGAGGAGGATTTACTCATTGCTTAAAATCTCCTCAATAACTGACCAGCAAATGAGAGATCTCAAAGGCTAACTTTCCAAGCTGTAGCTTACATAGAAAACATATATTATTTTACATAGTTAGCAGTCTTATATGTTATTCATTATTTCCCCATTTCCACCTTTGTCCGAGTGTTTAAACACTATTGATTTATGCTCTTACTCCTGACTAGTTTTGCCCAAGGAGATAAATTAAGATTTTACGTTGTTAGAAGATCAGAGAATACAATGCGCTTTCCAACCAGCACAGGAAGAAGTTGGCACAGGGGCCTATCATAATATCCCCCCCTCCCCCTCCCAGGAAATAAGAAAAAATAAATAAAAAGTCTGCCATACATTTATCAATGCAGTCTAGATAAAGCTGTCAGACAAGCAAAGAATACTACTGTCTTTTTAAACAGTACAGGAAAAGTGAAAAAAAATGTGGTGTCACATGGAAAAACATAAATCCTTACCAGAAAACCACTTAATTATGGAATATTGCATTATATTGTGTCTTCAAACCAGCACATGAAACATTTGGCATATGTGGGGGCACATGGACTTCCCATTGTAGTTCTCAAAGCGGATGGCAGGACCTAAAATTAATGACCATAAGAGATACATTTATTTATAAAATTAAAAAAAAACTCGTTCAGATTATATAACTAAAGTCTTCTCAAAGCTTCTTACACAATTTAGTACTTACCATTATTGATTAGATTCCATTATCACAATATTACAACCCTTATCAAAGTTTAATGACAATTTTCTTCTGTAAGAACTATTCACTATCAAATGGCCATAAAATACAATATAAAAAAACTAATTTTAAATCTTACAGCCTTTAAGTTAACAGTCTCATATATTGCTCGTTAGCAATTTTAACAATAACCAGTAACATTTGCCTTCATTCAGCCTGTAAAAATAACTCTTTGGTGTCAAATATTGAATTAAAATGTACATATAAAACACATCTAAGCTGTTTGAAGATCTAAGAATAGTATCCATCCCCAAAGATATTAGGACTTAAAATCTTAACGTCCACCATGCACTGATCAAGGCAGTCAAGAAGCTAACAAAGAAGAAACTAAGGAAGATCTTCCATCTGAAAATGTAAAGACAAAAACTGATGTGGCTCCAGCATCCGATGGATTAGACCAGGAATCCATATTTGAATAACCTACATCTGTTCAAGTCTCATCAGTGGTTCCTGTACCTCCCTTGTACAATTCAGAGGAATGTTTTTATCAGCTATTTTGAAAATGCAAGTTTTTCAGTAGTTTAATTCTAGAAAACACATTTTTTAAGATAGGAGGGAATCCCACCACGTCTGTTTTTGAGGTTTATTTAATTGTATTAAGTATTTTGGAATGCTATGCCCATTATATGCAGTTGCCAATTGTCTAGGAACTGAGATGAGGTGGTACCTGAGCGAGAGGAGAGGGTTGAAAGCCCAGTTTTTCTCTGACAAAACGGTCAAGTGCGTTAAAAAAAATTATTTTTCTTTCCTTTCTTTGTGAACTAATGCCTCCTGCTATTTTACTAGCGGATTCCCTGACATGGCGTGGAGATGGCAAAGCCCAGTGTTCCTATGCTGGCTGACATGGATGACATTTTTTATTTGTCTTAACATTTTAACTGTTCTCTGCACCCATATTGTCTTGTGTATAATTTTTACAACCTAATAAAAAAGAATTCCCTGGTGTTGGATTTCCCTCTTTAAAAAAAAAAAAAAAAAAAAAAACAGCGATTAATGGGGGGCCACCATCCTTGATCCACGTTACAAGACAAAGCAGGGTACAAATGCTGGAAGTGTGAGCTAAGACCTCCAGCCTTCCCCAGCAGACAAACAAGACCCGGGTAGCGCTTGAGAAATTTCTGCACAACCATGTTCATGACATATGCCAGGCAAGGGATTACATTTTTTACTGTTCTCTGCACCCATGTTGTCTTGCGTATAATTTTCTCAACCTAATAAAAAAAAAGTTGGATTTCCCTCTTTTAAAAAATAAATAATAATGATCAACTGGGTGGCCACCCTCTCTGATCCACGTTACAAGACAAAAGTGAGCAATTTCCTTCCACCCACAGAAATTGACAGTAGAATGCAGGATTTTGAGACAGTACTCATTGACCAACTCGAGACATCTTTTCGTCTTCACATTCTAATGTCACGGTGGAACAAAGGCAGCAACGCAGCAGCAGTAGAATGGCAAATAGCCGCAGCAGCAGGCAGTGTGGCAGAACCCTACTGAGTGACATTTGACAATCAATTTTTACCACCTCACCGATGCCTGCAAAGCAGGGCAGCATTCAGACACACAGAGACCACCTTAACACCATGGTCCATGCCAACCAGCGGCTCAACACCAATGTTTTTGGACTTAGTCTGGACCCATTCAACTTCTGGGTGTAAAAACTGGATGAATGACCTGAGCTTGCTCGACACGCCATAGAAGTTTTTGGCCCAGCAGCCATCGTTATCTCGAAACGCACATTCAGCACAGCTGAAACATATCCGTCTTTCCCCTGACAATGTGGATTGTTTGACCTTTATAAAAAATAAGTGAGGATCTCTGACGATTTTGTTGCCCAGGTTGTGGATGTCATTGACCAGTAAACTGTAGCACCTCTTCTTGAAAATGAGAAATACACATTTAAGCTACACTACATCTCATGTCTGTAGTTCCTGTGCCTGCTGCTTCTACAAATTGTATTCTACTGCTGCCAAAAGCTAGATTTACAAATCTTACGGCTGAATTTATTTTGAAAAATACACCTGTATGACCTTGAAGTGTACTGCATACACCTCTTACTCCTCCTCCAAATCTTTATTTTTTAAATGCCTCCACAATGCCTCCACCTGTACTTCCACCAAATGTACTAAGTCCTGTTATCCTGAACCTCGATGTTTCCCATTGGCATGTTCTTGCTGCCACCAATGGTACTGCCACCTAATCTTGTCGAACCGGAACCTCGCTGTTCCCCATTGCCTAATCTTGTCAAACCGGAACCTCCATGTTCCCCACTGCCATGTTTTCGCTGCCACCAATGATACTGCCATCTAATATAGTCCGATGCCCCTCCTATAGCTACGCCCATGCTTGCAAGCTGTCCTCATATTTTCAGTTAGCCATTGAAATGAATTTATTATTTTAGCCTCAATTTTTTTTCTGTCACTTAGAGCCAAATTTTCTTCACTACATTGTTTCAAGGAATCCAGTTTACTGTTATCAATCATAATTACAGCATCTCCCCACCCGTCTAGGTTCCCCAATGCCATGTTCTCGCTGCCATCAATGGTACTACCGTCTAACAGTCCAGTCTACAGAGGCGCAAGTTCGAGTTCTTGGGCCCTGGTGCAAAAAGTGAAATGGGGCTCCTGCAAGTTACCATGTGCCACAACCTCAAACAGTCAGAGGCAATAGACAAGCAGCTTGGTGTGAAGAAATCAACTTTGGGAGCAATAATTAGAAAATGGAAGACATACAAGACCACTGATAATCTACCTTGATTAGGGGCTCCACACAAGATCACAAGAACGGTGAGCAAAAATTACAGAACCACATGGGGGGACCTAGTGAATGACCTGCAGAGAGCTGGGACCAACATAACGGCTACTATCAGAAAAACACTACGCTGCCAGTGACTCAGATCCTGCACTGCCAGACGTGTCCCCCTGCTTAAGCCAGTACATGTCTGGGCCCGTCTGAGGTTTGCTAGAGAGCATTTGGATAATCCAGAAGAGTATTGGGAGAATGTCATATGGTCAGATGAAATCAAAGTGTTCTGATCTCAACCCCATAGAAAACCTTTGGAGGGAGTTGAAAGTCCGTGTTGGCCAGCGCCAGCCCCAACACATCACTGCTCTAGAGGAGATCTGCATGGAGGAATGGCCAACCTTGTGAAGACTTACAGAAAACGTTTGACCTCTATCATTGCCAACAAAGTATATACAACAAAGTATTGAGATGAACTTTTTTTTTTATTGACCAAATACTTATTTTCCACCAAAATTTGCAAATAAATTCAGACAACGATTTTCTGGATGTTTTCCCATTTTGTCTCTCATAGTTGAGGTCGACCTATGATGTCACTTACAGGCCTCTTATCTTTTTAAGTGGGAGAACTTGCACAATTGGTGGCTGACTAAATACTTTTTTCCCCCACTGTATATGAGGAACACAACAACGCACTGGTATATTTCAGCGTTATGTGGACTTAAAATCTGGCAAAATTACACTTTTTGGCATTAAGATTTAGCAACAGAGAAAACTATTTCCTGGATATTTATCTGTATGACAATAAAACATGGTATTTTTGAAAAGGTATCTCACCACCAAAAATGCCAAAAATGAACTTTTCTCCACTCCGTATCATTTTCAGCAACCAACCACTATTTAAAATATATATTTTTTGTATAGGAGATTTGGAGACTGTGTGTTAAACAATTACTGAAACCCCAAAACTGCAAAAATAATTTTTTCTTCAAATCACAATAATTTACAGCAACCAACCACTATTTGAAATACATTTCTTTCTATGGGAGATTTAGTAACGGTCTGTTATAGAAGAACTCTACCCTCAAAAATGGAAAAATGAAATTTTCTTAAATCAGAATAATTTGCAGCAGCAAACAGTATTTGAAACAGATTTCTATGGGATATTTGTTAACTATCTTATGCAATAGCTGAACCCTCAAAACTGCAAAAATGAACTTTTGGCCTCTCAAAATTTTCAACAAGCAACCACTATTTGAAATAGATTTCTTTCAATAGGAGATTTGCTAACAGTGTCTTATGCAATAGCTGTACCCCCAAAACTGAAAAAAAGAACTTTTCTCCACTCAGAAAAATTTTCAACAACTAACCAGTGTTTAGAATATATTTCTTTGTATAAGAGAATTGGAGACGATGTGTTATAAAAATGATTTCATCCCCAATACTACAAAAACTGAACTTTTGGGCACCGAGTATGATTTAGTAAATCAACTCTGTATTACATATCCATGTATATGAGAGTTAGGCGTTATGTGAGCCTGCAAATGTCACCAAATAACAGCTTCTGGGTGTGGGGGAAAGATGCAGCCAGCAATACCAAACTCCCTAACCATTGCTGTCTATGGAGAGGAAAATGCTATCTAACTAAGAGCAGTCTGAATAGTACAGACAGTGAGCTGCAAATGGCATTCAGAACGAAATACAATGAAATATATAGAACATGGTCTATTAAGCAGCCAGTGAAAGCCCTACACCTCAGTGATGACGTTTTTGACACTTCTCTGTGCTCTGCACTGATTGGATGGCCACCAGAAGTGCAGAAAGGCGCTGAAAAACTATTAAAATGGCCACTTCTAACATTTTACTGTTCAGTAAAGTTCGTTTCGAGGAAATCGAGATGTTCGACTCGAACTTAACTTTTCTCGAACGGTGCTGTTGTAGAAGTAATAACTTCTCAGTCTCCCACGATCGATAACTGAAGACAACATGGCGCGCCAGGAGCTCCGTTCAAGTCAGATCAGAACAGTTTATTTTCAGGAAATCAAGACATTTTATAGTATTATGTGGTCAACATACATTAGGGTGTAGCCAAATTACAACCCAATTACAGATCAGATAAAGATAATAAACATATACATAGCAAATCAATCAAAATCGGTAATATGTATATAATTAATATACAATGTCCTCCAAACCAATGTTCTTTGCTTACTTAAGTTGGCTTGAAGTGGCTCTTTGACATGACAACTTGGTCAGGAAAACTTATGATTTTTTTTTATCAATTTTTCTAAGCTGAACACTCACTTTGTAACTAAGTGAAAGTTAAATCAGAAAAACGAGCTACACAGCTTGGGAAAAACTTTGAGCTGGGGTTATTAAGAGTAATGGTTGTAATTGTGTGATTGATTTGGCGGCAAGAAATGAATTACAATTAGGCAGAATGTATAAAAAATGAAAGGTTTATTACATAGATAAAGAAATAGAATAGAATAATTAAGATAGAATAGAATGATACTTAGCTTGCAGTTACAGATGTTATCGATGCATAGTTCTTGCACACAGATAAATGGGGAGCCCCGCTTGTACCTCAAGATACAACCCATTCAGTACGATGACACAGGTTTGCTGGGCGCCGTCAGACCCCAGCCGAGGCTGCTCTTAGTGGTAAAGCACGCCTCTTTATACTAGTCAGAACAGTCTCTCATTAACGCGCAGAATGCCCAAACTTGGGAATCTCTTATGTCTGAGTTGTCTAGTCAGCGATACCAGACTGCACAATTCTATGGCCCTCCATATCTGGTGTGGTATAATAATACTGGAGCATTATGTAATAGTATCAGCCATGATCTGTATGGGTTCGGAGCAGTCAGGGAGGGGTCACCAAGGTCAAACACTGAGCAGAAATAGACCCTTCTGTGGGGGTAGCATGACAGCTGCAGTAAAAGACATAGGATCTATCCTATGTCTGATATGGATTGGATTGTATAAAGCATATGTCTGGATACAAAGTATATTAATGAAACAATAAGATAAATATTTCTATATCACATCGTATAAGACACACTGTATAATTTGCATACTATTACAATGGTATCTTTATCATTTATATTTTATATCCGGTTCGATCAACACTATCCACATCTTTAATAGCAAACCCAGCTCAACAGAAGCCTTTCTCCTTAGCACATCCATTGTAACAAAATAAGAGACAACAAATGGATAGCATTCAATGTCAATGTAGACATTCACATTTCTACTAAAATTATTCTGACCCCTCAGAGGGAACTATGCTCATGGATTTCAAGTTGGAATTTAGAGGTATTTTAAATATAGTTAAGGATAACCAATTAATATAATTGAATGGACTGGTTACTGAGACTTCTCTAGGACTGACCTGCAACAGATCTTCACAGATAACTAGCCTACCACACATGGCCTTACACTGTACATTAGCCATTATCAACACATTTCTACCTTTATCAGTTTAAATACTATTGATTTGTCCTTTTATTACTGGTGGCTGCTTAGTCACAATATAGAATTGCTCTATATGTCTAAATTAAAAATAAGCTGTAATAAATCCATTGCCTGTAACCATCTAATAAACACTAAATTATACCATCTTTAGAGGACATTTGGTATGTAGAATTTCTTTTTGATATTATGCATATGCCTTACCTGAATATGCATGCAGCTGTAAAAAGGAAGCAAGACACTTGACTTAATACTAGATTAACAGTATATAGATAATGCATTGGGTATGTATAAAACTTGTTTATTGAACAAATCAAGAGAGATATCAATAACGTGTTTTGTGCCATAACCACACTTCCTCAGGTCAGTGTCGTAGCTTAATAAAGCTTTTCAGATGTTGATCGGGTTTTCAAATTAAAAATCAGTTGAGGTAAAAAATATCCAGGATTTATTCACTGCAAGCATTGGAGCAACACACAGCATATAATTTTGCATATACAGGATGTCTGCCCCCAAATCCCAGTATTTCCTAACTTTTTATAACGTTCCTCCTTCTGCAAGAATACATGTGCCAATCAGTCTTTACATTAAAAAAATATCTAATTTCCTATACGTTGGCTTAAAGTTTACATTTAAATATGGACCCACCTTTTGCTGGGTCTTATTGAAACAAAGAAACCTTGTTTATTCAATAGGGCTATACCTCCTGGCCATATGTTTCCAATTATTGGAGGGGGGAGCCATAACTAGTAACATTCCAAAGACCTGAGTGTTTCAAACTTTGATGAAAAGCATACAAAGAGTATATACAAAATCATATAAATATAAAACTATAAATATTACCCTCATCAGTATAAAGATGTAATGTTTTATTGAAAAGTGGTTAAAAGTGTGCAAATTTCACAACAATAGATTAAAGGTCAAGATAAAATACAATATTTACACCATAAAGCTAAAAACTAATAACACTTATTAATAAATAAGTTCTATTGCTTCATTGAGACCTTAATGTTTTAGGCAATTTAACCTATATCGTCATTTTCCTCCTCTGTAGAGAGTCTGGTGATGGTTAGGTGACCGTGCTCTATGGGAACAAATCGAAATTTAAAATCTCGAACATGAATTTTTCCACCGTGTATAGATACTATGCATAGGCTCTCCCCTTTTTCTGCAGGCTTGGTGGCCACAAACGAAATCATGGATTTTACAGTTGCGTTACCCGATAGGGCTAGCTTGTTATATTATACATCTAGAAATGTATCCAGGCCCTTCTCCAGAATCCCGGTCACTATAACTTGTTATATTATTACATCTAGAAATGTATCCAGGCCCTTCTCCAGAATCCCGGTCACTATAACTTGTTATATTATTACTTCTAGAAATGTATCCAGACCCTTTCTCCAGAATCCTGGTCACTATAACGTGTTATATTATTACATCTAGAAATGTATCCGGACCTTCTCCAGAATCCTGGTCACTATAACTGTTATATTATTACATCTAGAAATGTATCAGACCCTTCTCCCCAATCCCGGTCAAAAAAACTTGTTATATTATTACATCTAGAAATGTATCCAGACCCTTCTCCAGAATCCTGGTCACTATAACTTGTTCTATTATTAATCTAGAAATGTATCCAGACCCTTCTCCAGAATCCCGGTCACTATAACTTGTTATATTATTACATCTAGAAATGTATCCAGACCCTCTCCAGAATCCTGGTCACTATAACTTGTTTATTATTACATCTAGAAATGTATCCAGACCCTTCTCCAGAATCCTGGTCCTATAACGTATTATAGTTATTACATCTAGAAATGTATCCAGACCCTTCTCCAGAATCCCGGTCACTATAACGTATTATATTATTACATCTAGAAATGTATCCAGACCCTTTTTGAACTCTGTTAGTGAATTCACCATGAGAAGTTCCTCTGGCAGAGAGTTCCACAGTCTCACTGCTCTTACAGAAAGAATCCCTTTCTATGTTTATGTAGAAACTTTCGTTCCTCAAGACGTAGAGGATGCCCCCTTGTTCTAGATACAGCCCTGGGTATAAATAAATCTTGAGAGAGATCTATATATTGACCTTTAATATATTTAAACATATTTATCATGCCCCCCGCCCGTCAAAGCCGTCCTCTCTCTAAACTAAACCCTAATCTTGCTAATCTTTCTGGGTATTATAGTCCACCTAGTCCTTTTATTATTTTTGTTGCCGCCTTTGTACCTGTTCAAGCTCTACAATGTCTTTCCTGTGAACTGATGCACATAACTGTCCACAATATTCCCTGTGTGGTCTGACCAGTGACTTAGGAGAATAATGTTCTCATCATGTGCATCTATGCCTCTTTTAATGCACCCCATGATCCTATTTGCCTTGGCAGCTGCTGCTTGACACTGGCTGCTACAGTTACGTTTACTGTCCACCAGGATTCCCACGTCCTTCTCCAGTCACTTTTTTCCAGTGTTTTTCCATTTAACATGTAATCATGTAATGGACTTTTCCTCCCCATGTGCAGAACCTTGCATTTATCTGTGTTAAACCTCATCTGCCATTTGCCTGCCCAGGCCTCCAACTTATCCAGATCCCTTTGTAATAACATATTATCCTCTATTGTGTTGATTTCTTTACAGAGCTTAGTATAGTCTGCAAAGATCGATATTCTACTGTGCAATCCATGTGTAAGATCATTAATGAAAATGTTAAAGAGTATAGGGCCCTGTGGTACCCTATGTGATTTTTTTTTTTTTTTACTATTCCACCCAGTAGTCACTACCTAAGCTTGTAGTTGCCATTTTGGTTACATCGTACCAGATGTGTTCTTTGTCTGGCTCCAGTCAGCTCATTTGAAAAACGTCCAAGTTCATAAAGTGGTGCATTGTGGGAGGTGTGCTGATGTGTCCTCTTCCATCCAGACCAGGAAGTGAATTTGAGGAACTTACTGTAAAAAATGCCTGTGATAACATCCACTATAGGTGGGACCCATAGTGCATCATAAAGAACTACTGAGTTTTTTCTGAGCAGATCTGCCCAAAATCCGTTCACTGACTTTCTGGTTCCCATGGACTTCAATAGTAAAGTTTTAGCCAGAAACCAGAACGTGCATGTTGCAAGTTTTCTGTAATGCCGTCAGTTTTCAAATCCGTCCCGCAGAAAAACCGAGCAGTGTAGACTACTGGGCAGATTTGGCTAGGGTGGGGGCTCTTTTCTATCTCCTACTTCACTTACCCTGCTCACAAGCAAGGGATGCCCGCCTGTGTTTAGGGGGCGTGGGGTTTCTATTCAGGTTCCTTGTGCTGTTGGCATCCAGTGCTGTTTCTCCACCAAGGAGTCTCGGGGGGTGCGCAATACGATCCGATCACTGGTTCGGCCAGAAGCTAATAAGAGAATTGAGCCAAAGACTTTCGTTGAAGAGATCCTGTACAAGCTGCTGAATTACAGAGTGAAAAAATTTTCTGCCTACAAGAAAACGCTGCTCAAGGACTTTATGATGTATCCTTTGCTACGAACAGCGAGTGCCTGACCGTGTACGAAAAATGCAAAGACCTGGGCCAAGAGCCTGTTTTGAGGGACTTTATGCTTTTTCCCCTTTTTCAGATGGACGAAAAGCCCCTGACCATTCTCTTTAATCCTTTTACTGAACTTTCTCACATAGTGACTTTTCCACAAAGTCCTGCAGTACAGTTCGTGGAGGGAGTAAACTTAGAAATTCTTTTGGAATCCCAAACGGAAAACTCCGCTTATGGGTACGTTTCAGAAAAGACCCTGGCCTTGGGGATGTCCATCACCCTCCGTCCTCCTTTTCCTTGGGGAAAATAGAGGATATTTAGTTTACCCAGGACAGCCCAAGTACTGTAGACTCTATCTGAAGTTCGGCCATACTAAAGACTATTGCCCCACGGCCAGGTCTGTCGCAACTGCGGGACCTCCTGACACGAAGTTGGCTGTTGTCCTCCGCCCCTGGCTTGTGACCTTTGCTGGTCCAAAGACCACCTGGCCCGCTCCTGCCCAAAAGGGGTGATGGTGTCCCGGAGTTCCACTGAAGCTGCTGCTGGTTCAGGTCGTGGACCGGTTTTTCTACAGATTTGCCCTGCAGAGACTCTGGCCCAGGAGGGGCTCAGGTATCAGGGCTCACCCGCTTCCGGGCCTGCTCCTAATTCTCTTCCAGTAAGAAGTGCTCCAGTGCCTGCTCCTGTCGTGACTACCATGCTTGCTCCCGCCGTGACCGCTCCTGCCGTAACCAGCTCTTCAGTGCTATCTTCAGCGTCTGTTCCAGCCGCTCCACCTGCCAAAAGACAAGCCAGTCAAGAAACCTTCTGCCACCCAGTCATCTGATGGAGGACATCGACGACTTCTTGTCACCTCAAGGGTCTAATGCCGAGGATTCCTGTCCAGACATCACCTGGGGGGACACCAGCTCCATGGATACGTCTCTGCCTTCATCTTCCGTGATCTCTCCTACCCTTGTTGAGGAGACGAGTCAAGGCTTTTATGTTGTGCGGGCTCGCCACAAGCGGGGGCGTAAGTCTCCTGCTGAACCACCAAAGAAACAACATATGGACTGTATTTCCAACCACTTCGCTCCTTTGTTGCCAGATACTTATAGTGGACTTACTCCTGGGCAAGCATCACAGCCAAGTTCTCCGGCCACAGCCTACCTGGATTCAGAGGGCATCCAGCTACTGCAGGAGGTATGTGGCTTCATGGAAGACTGACTTGTGTGTGATGTATTATTCTCTCTTCAACATATCTTTAAACGTGAGGGGTATTTCCTCTCCTGCACGTAGAGTTGCTATTTTAGACTTTCTAGGTACTTTGCCAGTCAATGTGATTTGTTTACAGGAATGTGCTTTTGGTGTCCTGCCTTCTGCAAAGGACTGGAAGTTTGGCCCTGCTTTCTGGGTGCCCTCAGACTCTTGTAATAACTCTCCTCTTTTAGTCGTCATTATTGAACTGTTTCAATCACACTGTACTTATACCTGGTCACCTACAAAGGCTGGACTTCGATATCTCAGGTTTTCAGTTTAGACTCTTTAATGTTTATGCTACTGCCAACAAGGCAGACAGGTTGGACTTTCTTCATGCCTTACACTTTTTTCTCCCAGGAATGCTGCCAATTTTGCTTGTAGGGGACTTTAATTGCATCACTGACACAAGAGGGCGTTGTGGCACCACAAATGCCTCGAGTGTGGTGGACAGCACTAGGAAAATGCTCAAATCTATTTTGCATGATTTTGCATTGCAGGACACGTTTGCTGGGTAATAACCCTCATGATTTATTTACCTAATATTCAGACAGGGGAACAGTTAAATCTCGTATTGACTTCATTTTCTGCACATTTAACTTCCAGTTGGTTAAATATTTTGGCTCTGACTTGGGTTTCTCAGACCACCACGCACTCCGGGTGCATTTCTCACGGACTGGTGTCCAATACCATAGAAAGGGTTTCTGGAAACTTAATGCTTTATGGTTAGACATACCTGACATTGAGGTTCTTTTTAACGTACAATTTCAGAAAAAAACAAACTTAAAATACAAAACTAAAAAATACATTTTATTGAAACCATACTAAAACCTATCAATACCCTACTAAGACCCTACAAATACCTAAATAACCTAGTCCTAAATATAAAAAATGTAGGGTCATCGCCATGCCTTTGAAAAGATTGGTACAGGGATAAAATATAAAGATCATAATTTATCTAAGGAACAATATTTAGCCTTACAGTCATTGGAGAAGGATCAAACAGTCATTATAAAACTGTCGGACAAAAGGGGTAATTTGGTTATTCAGAACTATGGAGACTATAGGGACATGTGCCTCCATGTTCTTAACGACACAGAGGGCTATGGTATTTTAGAAAAGGACCCTACAAAAAGGTTTCAGGATGAGTTAAAAGGATTATTAAAAAATGCGTTAGAGGAAAGGCTTATCAATGAGAGGGAGTTTGAGTTTCTCTTCCCTGAGTCTCCCCAGCGGGCCACGCTTTATGGACTTCCCAAAATTCACAAGGGGTTAGATCCCCTTAAATGTAGACCGATAGTATCTGGGATTGGCAATTTAACTCAGAATTTGGGTCTGTATTTGGATCAAATACTGAGACCTTTTGTATTGGCATTGCCCTCCTATATTAGGGACACAATGGACCTCTTAGCGAAGCTGGAGGATGTGGTCCTAGAGGAAGAGGCGCTACTGTGTAGCATAGACGTGGAGGCACTTTACAGTTCCATCCCACATAGGGAGGGACTTAAAGCACTGGAATTCTTTCTTTCTACACGGAGTCAATTCCTAACCCAGCACAACCAATTTGTATTGGATCTGATGGATTTTGTGTTGACGCATAATTATTTTTTATTTAATGGTCGCTTCTTCCACCAGCTCAGGGGCAACGCCATGGGTAGCCCATGCGCGCCTACATACGCAAATCTGCTCCTGGGCTGGTGGGAGAGCACCATTGTTTTTTCAGAAGACCTGGAGGAATATAGTCTATGTATCGCCTTGTGGGGGCGATACATCGATGATGTCATCATTATTTGGACTGGATCGGAACATCAATTTGTGTATTTTGTGGATAGGCTCAACATAAATCCAATTGGTTTGAGATTCACATATGAAATAGGAAGGGACAAGTTGTGTTTTTTGGACATTAATATTAGACGGGGAAGGGATGGTAGAATTGAGACAACAGCATATAGGAAGCCCACAGCAGGTAACAGCATGAAACAGTGGTAAAGTGCTCATCCGTATCCATTGAGAAAAGGTATTCCTAAAGGCCAATACACGAGAATACGTAGGAACTGCTCTTCCTTGGAATCTTTCAAGAAGGAGGCAGACGATCTTACAGGAAGATTTTTGGAAAGGGGATATCCCAAATCGATACTCAAGGGGGCATATAAACAAGCCCCGAGTGTGGATCGTAACACTTTATTAAAAACAAGAACGAGAGAAAACCAACAAATTGAGAATGATTGGGACTTATGACGTCCAATTGTAAATCAAGAGGGGTCATTTATGGCTGTACATGTTCATGCCCACTTATGTATGAAGGGAAAACCTCAAGAGAGCTGAGGCAAAGAATCCTGGAACATGTGGGTGATGTAGAACATAGAAGGGATACACCAGTGGCCAGACCATGTGGTTGAGGTACATGGCGGGGATGTCTCTGTTTTGACGTTTTCTGTGTTGGAGGTGGTTAAACCAGGCCCAATAAGGGGTAATTTTGAAAGAATAATCTTACAAAGGGAAACCTTCTGGATATATAATTTAAAAACTCTCAAACCCGGATTTCTGAATGAAAGTATGTAATTTACTTCATTTATCTGAATAGTATCTTCCTTTTTTTTTTTTTTGGTGTGAATATCATAGGTATTTATCTATTTAGATGTTAAGAGCCCTATTTGATAAGATAATAAGGAGAATGTGTGTGTATATATATATATGTTTTGTAACTTGTCATTTAATGCTCTCCTCAATATATTAGGTAAAGTCTATTTTGATATTGGGTTGTCTATATCTATGCCTTACGATTGAATAGCTCCGGGACTCACATTGGCGCCACAGTTGTATATATTGTTTTGTGACTCATTGATGTATTGGATATGCTATACCTGTATAATAGTGCTATACCTGTGTAATGCCTGGTATATCTGTATAATATTGTTTGTTTGGTCTGTAAAGCTGGGGCGCGCTTGCGTCAGGTTTTTTTAAGTATATCGCGAGATTCGGATAGCAGCGGAGATGTGTGCGCAAGCGCGTCGTCCTCCGGACATTACCGGAAGTTGACGGAGTATTAGCGCGCGGCGAGAGGAATGGCGGGCGCGATTTCAGCGTCCGGAAATGGGTAATTTCTTCCTTAGGCATCATTATTTAATTTTGTATCTAGTCGCTAAGTGATGTCTTTTGGGGTAGTTTGTTTTTTCTGAAGTTGCTATGAGTCACTAGCTCTTGTATCTAGGGTGGGTCTAGCCCTTATATTGTCTAGACTGTGTAGTTTTGTAACTTACAATTTCAGCAGTGGTATACAGCGGCACAGTTTCACCTCTCCTCTACTATGGTGGGACTGGGTAAAGCAGAACATTGCATTTTTCTTCCAACAGCACGGCGGGAGACTGGCACAACAGCAAAGGGCCGAGTATACTAAGGTGGTTCATAACTTATCTGTGCTTAAAAAGTTTAAAGCTGCTGGGGTTGAGGTCACTGAGGAGCTGGTTTCTACAAAAAACACTTTTAATGACATGCTGATTCGCAAGGGAAAAAAAGTATTATCTTTAGGGCCAAAGTGCAGCACGAACGCTGTACAAGATACCTTTAAAGGGTTTGTCTCACACATCGATTCATCTTGCCTCAATCTCGTTTTGTTGGTTTCATTTCGAATCCAGGGGTGTTTACACGGTCTTCCACTAGGCTGGAGTAGAAGTCTGTAGCTATAGCAACCAGTGCTGGCAGCCTATCATGAGTAAACAGGACTGTAGCTATAGTGACCTGAGGAGCCCATACAAGAGGGGATATCTAGGGATAGGTAGGACACTGTTAATGGACATATATTGCAAAGTAACTTGTTTTTGCAAGATTTTTAAACATAAAAAGCAATCCTTGTAGTGAGACAACCCCTTTAAGTCAGTGTTTAATTCTACAGGTGCTGAAGCCACAGGTACTGAAGTTGCTCCTACTGTTGTAAAGTTTTAAAGTGACTTATACTCTAACCGTGACAGGGCTTCTTCTGCAGAAATGTCTGATTACTGTTCTGTACTGGACAAACAGGTTGCAGAGGGCTCCAAAGAGGCGCTGGGAGCTCCTGTGACTGAGCAAGAGGTCTTTACGGCCATAATATCTATGCAAAATGGTAAAACCCCAGGTATAGACGGGTTAACAAAAGAATTGTTACTTTCTGGGATGTGATCAAAAGTTGCCTTCCTAACGATCATGCACCTGTTTTTTACCACAGGAGAACTAACTCCTATGAGAAAGGGAGTTATTACTCTTTTGTACAAAAAAGGTGACCGCAGAGACATCAGGAACTGGTTATGTGAGGACTATAAGGTTATAGCCCGCTCTCTGTTGGTGTCCCCCAGGGGTCTGTCCTGGGCCCACTACTCTTGTCTATCTACACTCTTGGTCTGGGTCAACTAATAGCATCGCATGGCTTTCAATACCACCTGTATGCCGATGACACCCAACTCTACATCTCCGGCCCAGATATTACCTCTCTACTCTCCCAGATCCCTGACTGTCTTTCGTCCATATCCTCCTTCTCCTCACGTCTCCTGAAGCTAAACGTGGAGAAAACTGAATTCATTATCTTTCCCAAACCGTTCCCACCCCCATCCCTCCACCTGATCTCTCTATCACAGTCAATGGCTACACTCTCTCACCAGTCCACAAGTCCGCTCCTTGGGATAACCCTTGACTCCAATCTGTCCTTCAAACCGCACATCCAAACACTTCTGCCTGCCGCCTCCACCTGCAAAATATCTCCCGTATCCGCTCATTCCTTAACTTCGAAAGCACAAAAATGCTGGTCCATGCCCTCGTCATCTCACGCCTAGACTATTGCAACATCATTCTTTGTGGCCTCCCAGCTAGCACCCTCGCTCCCCTCCAATCCATCCTTAACTCTGCTGCCGTCTTATCCACCTCTCTCCTCGCTACTCCTCTGCCTCTCCCCTCTGCCAATCCCTTCACTGGCTTCCCATTGCTCATTTCAAGCTACTAATCATGACCTACAAGGCTCTCCATAACCTCTCCCCTCCATACATCTCTGCCTTAATCTCCAGATATCTCCCCTCACGCAATCTCTGCTCCTCACAGGACCTTTCCTCTGCTCTCCCTTATCAGCTCCTCACACAACCGTCTCCAAGACTTCTCCGTGCTTCCCCACACTCTGGAACTCACTGCCCCAACAACATCAGACTCTCCCCCACTCTCACCAGCCTCAAAAGCAACCTGAAAACCCATCTCTTCAGGATTGCCTTACACAACAAATAACCCCACCACCAGTACACCGGCCCACAAACATGTCTGCCCTCACCTTCTGTCTCTTCCCACCTTCCTTTTAGAGTGTAAGCCCTCACGGGCAGGGACCTCTCTCCTTCTGTACCAGTTGTTAGTTACTAATTTGTCACCTTTGTACTTGTTTGACTTATGTTATGTTTGTAACCCTCTTGAATGTACAGCGCTCTGGAACCAAGGGCGCTCAAAAATAAATAATAATAATAATAATAATAGCCAAAATCATCACTAATAGGTTAAAACCGGTGTTGCCTTCCATCATTGGGCCAGCTCAGACTTGTGTTGTGCCAGAGAGACGCATTCATGAGAACTTGCTGTTAGAGATTTAAGGGCGATGTATTGCTTCATCGCTTCGGCTGTTTTTTGAAGCTTGATTTTCTCAGTTCCTGAAATCCAGGGGCGTTTCTTCCTCTCCCAGCTGGGAGTTTCTTAACTGAAGGAAGATGACATCATCCTCCCATTCAATGTTCATGCTCGCACCCGAGTCAGTGTGCCCCCCCCACTCCCTGAGTCCACGTCACTGTCCTCTCCCTATGCAGTCTTATTTTGTAAGAGCTGTTTACATAGCACAGCCCTGCATTCAGTCTAGACTCTCGTCTATGAACTCATCGCACTGATCTCTTCTCTCACAACTGGAGGTTTATTACAGTTGAATCCAGTATTCTATGAACTCATCCAGAGCAGCACAGATCTGTCTCCCTTCTGTGTTTACTCGCAGGAGCATTAGGCACCAGGCACATTTCTGCTGTTGTCTGATTGTAGGAGCAGCTGCAGTGTTACTGTGCAGCTGCTGGCTGTATAGTTAAATTGTTGCCGGCCCCTTATTCTGAGTGAGAGAGGCAGGAATGCGCGCTCCCGAATACAACCAGGGGCCGAACTGAATGTAAATGAGTAGAGCCATCAGCCAATGAAATGCAAGGAGGTGGGATCCGACTGGCACTGGGGAAGTGTTTACAGAAAACGAAGATAAGGCAGACTGTGAAAACAAGACAGCTTTGCTAATGACATCCAAATGCAAAGTTGCTTGTTTTCACTGTCCACTTATTCTGAAGGCCATTTAATGAAATGATACAACCCCTTTAATTCATATGTCTGCTAAGAACAAAAACTTGTTGATTCTCTCAACCATTGACTTACAAAAGGCATATGATACAGTATCTCACAAATTTCTTTTCACAGTGGTATCACAATATGGTTTGCCTGCTCCGCTGTTAGCTCTCAGTAAGGGCATGTACAGTGACATTACTAGCTGTGTACAGGTGAACGGTACTCTTAGTGCACCATTTCAGGCTAACTCCGGTGTCCGCCAAGGATGCCCGTTGTCGCCGGTTCTTTTCATTCGTGTCATGGAACCCTTCGATCAAACAATCCTGAAAGACAAGGTAATTAAAGGGTGTTTTATTCCTGGCACAAAGGGTGAGGCAGCCAAAGTGCTAGCCTACATGGGCGACATTGTTTTCATAAATACCACTCAGGCCGACCTCAATAGGGCCAAGTTGCACTTGCATATTTTGCTCCATTTCTGTCTGTTAATTGGAACAAATGTGCGTTTTCTGCCTGTGACGCAAAATAGCAAGTGAGAAACTCCGAGGTGTCACATGACCCGCAAGGTCTCATTCTAGGTGTACATTTTGACTCTGCTCTGAAAAGGGGTCGATCTTTCATCCAACTTGGGGAAAGGATTGCTAAAAAACTGAATTTTTACAAGGTACGCCAGTTGTCTTTATTTGGAAGAGTATTGATTAGAAAAGTGGTCATTCTGCCAATGTTACTGTACCTGACGAACGTTTTTCCGCCATCACCAAGATGGATTCAGCAGGATGCTGTTTATCTTCTGTGGGGCTCCAAAATGAAGACACAACATGTATCAAGCTCACAGAGGTTTGAAATTCCCCGACATTGCTTTTTGTCATGATTGTGCCTGACAAACCCCCGGCTTTTGACTCTGGTCGCCGGCCACGGACACCGAGGTTTCTGACATAACACCTTACATTTGTATTTTCTAGTGTGAACTTGGTCTTCCTCCCTGTATTCTTGATTGATTCCTGGCCAACGCCTTTGGTCAGGAATCTTCCAGCACTCCACTGGTTAATCTTGCTCCTTGTTGGTTTCTGTTAATTGACAGCCCTTTGTTCCTATCAGGTCATCTGTTACTTCCACCCATTACCTTCATCCTTTTCGTTTCTGGCAGGTATTTAAGGGCTGTTATACCTCTTCCCCTTGCCTGCTATAGGTTTTGCTCCCTATAGTTCGTTATTTTGCCTGCTGCTCTTTATTGTTACCTGACCTTTGGCTTCGCTTCTGACTGTTCTTCTGCCTCCTGTATCTGTACCGCGTCTCACGGCTGTAACCTGACCTTTTGCTTGTACTCCGTTTATCCCTTGCCTCACGTTTCTGTACTTCGCTGCCAGTTCTGTTACCGACTTTGGACCTCCTGACTATGTGTATTTGTTCTGTGTTTGTCCTTGTCTGTGTTGCCCCTTGATTAGTGCAACCATCAGTCTTCTGGTTGGGGCCGGCCTATTAAAGGGGTTGTCTCGCTACAAAGATTAGCTTTTAAAATGTAGGGAACACTAAAAGAAGATGTTTTCCAACTATATTGCATTGTCCATCTTTTTTTGTTAAGGATCTACTAGCGATTTTATCACCTTCTGAGCTCTCGCTGGTTCCCCTAGTGACCGACCTGTGTACACTTTTCGCCCCTGCTGTGTCTTCTATCTGATGCAGGGAGTGATGTCATCACACAGGTCCTGGCAGCACAGAGCTCCGGACACTGACAGCTTGATTTTATCTGATCTTACAGACAAAAGACTAATTACTCTACTGTTTACTTCAGCTGAGAAGCTTCAAAGGACCTTGGAGAAGGTAATTTAGCTGATAAACAGAAACAGAGAAGGCTAAATACACAGAGTGAAAATGCTAATTACATTACAGCTCAACCCGGAAATGGCAGAGAAAGCAGCTTTATTTCATCCATGCAGCCTAGGAACCTTTGAGATGAGACAATCCCTTTAAGGAGTCGGGTTCCCCAAAAGGCAGGGACAGGGGCTGGGACCAGTGTCAGGGCCTCGCTTGTCTGTGTCTTGGTGTGTGTCCCTGACCGGTCCCTGATACTTTTCTTACGCAGTTACATTATTGGTTATTGTTTAACAAACGGTTGTCTATTGCAAGTTGGGCAGATAGCATGATACGCTACATGGGAGGATGGCTTTTCTTCAGGTGGGGCTGGATTACATTGGATAGCTTCAAACAATTAGGACTAAGTACAACTTACAGGTGTTGGGCCAACAATGTGCTAGTAAACCGCATATTCTTAAATTGATTCGTACCACTGAAACAGTGTTTGAAATTGCTGCGTTATCTTCCGTTCAATGCAAAACCGCTTGGTCAGGCTTACACAAAGCAACAGTACCTGGTTATCTTTCCACAGAGCCCTGCTAACCAGGGATTTTATGCACCATAGAGGTCTAGCTATAACTGACAGGTGTCCAAGGGACCGTTGTGGGGACATGGAAACTGCTTGTCATCTCTTCTGGACATGTCCTTTTGCAAAGCAGGTTTTTACTACGGTACAAAAGCTCTTTATAAAAATGACAGTTATAACATCTGCCACTATCTATTGCATTCTATATGGTATCAAACTATAACACTCTGTGCAACACAAAATTGCCTGGATGAGGTCTCTGGTACTCAGGGAGGTATTATGGGATACCAGAAATCTGTCTTTAAAATAAAGAGGATTTATCTGTAAACGATTGTGTTCGCCTTTTTCTGAGTCGGTTGTTTGTCCTCTACAAGAGGGAAAGGTTTAAGTCTGGTCCTGATGCTGAGGGAATGTGGAAAACAAAAAAAATGGAAACACTGGGTTAATTTGTAAGGCCTGTATTGGCCCTTATATTGTATGTTTATTGTGATACTTATCTGACTATATTGTACATTTACCTACAAATGAAAAGTTTATTACCTGTACATTTGTATTTGCATAGGTCTTAATAAACTTTTTTTTTTAAATTGACTTCAATAGTAAATTGTCAGCCGGAAAATCAGACAGAAGAACGTGCATGTTCCAAGTTTCCCGTAATGCCGTCAGTTTTCAAATCCGTCCGGCAGAAAAACCGAGTAGTGTAGACTACTGGGCAGATTTGTATTGAGGTCTATGGAGATGGTTAAGTCGGTTTTCAGAAGGTTTCAAAATCTGACAAACTGACTTGGGACATAACCTTACTGTAATTAATAGACCTGGAGGGTTCCACAATAGCTGCAATTACGAACCACAGTCTACTTCTAGGTTTATTTTCTACAGCAATGTTACTCTAAAATGCAAACAAACTTTCACATCTCTTTCCCTCCTGTGTATACAGACAAATAGCCTCCACTTATTTTTGTTATTTCTCTTTTTTTTCCTTTCCACCTTTTTAAATTAATGAATATCTTTATCCACTTCCCTTTTTGTTTACAACCGGTTGCCCTCATTAAGTTTTTTGGTTCAGTATAGATTTGGGGACATTCAAATAACAGTAAAATTTAACCATGAAATTCTCGCAGATTCTTCTGTCCGACTCGTTTTTAATTTTTTTTTATTTTACTTTTTGCAGGTAGATATAAAATCTTTATTCAAATTTGGTTTTACAGGTGGATTGCAATCAGAAAGAGCCCAATTGATGCCTAGTAGAATTCCCTATGGAATCATTTTCTTTCAGTTTTCAACAAAGATTTCAAGGCAGAATCCACAAGGAATCCGTCTGGAAATCAGAGCCTTAGGTGAGCACTGGCCATTGTGTGGCAATCCTAAGTGTGCTGCAGAATTAAAACCTGGATACAACCAGAAACAGGTACATAGTTAGCATGGTTGAAAAAAAAGGCATATGTTCATCAAGTTCAACCAAGGGTGAGGAAAATGTGGGTGAAGGGAGGAGACGAGGACCTTTTTCAAGCTTAGTTTCCTCTACTGATGAAGGCTTTGAAACCCATAAGGCAAGAACCAATCTGCTCTGAGGAAGATTTCATTCCTGATCCCAGAGTTGCCCTCAGACTGGATCTAGAATTTTACATGGCTACATACTTAAGATTCTTTAGTTTCAGGTAGTTATCTAAGCCGTTCTTGAAACTCCCAACTGTTCCTGCTGTGACCAGCTCCTCAGGCGGCAAATTCCACAGATTTTCAGTTCCCCAATGGTGAAGGGGGGCTTTGCTCCTCCGGAGATTTAAATCCTTTTTTTCTCTAGCCCCGAAGGGCTGCCCCTTGATTTTTAAAGGGGGCCCTTTACATAAATTTAAATTTTTTCCCCTACTTTTTTTTGGGGGCCCCCCTTTTATAAACTTATATAAAATTAACCGTTTGTCCCCCGAAGCCATTTTTTCCCTCAAACAAAATTAATTTCCCAATTCATTTCCTTTGCCTTCTTTTTTTTTTCCCCCAGGGTTGAAAAGGGAAAGAAAAAAAAAATACCTTTTTTTGTTCTTTTCAAAAAAAAAAAGTTTTTTTGTTTTTTAAACCCGTGCCACAAATTTCTGCGGGGGTTTTGAGGGGGGGGGGGGGGTAAGTGGGAAAAAGTATAATTGTGTTTTTTTTTGATAAAAAAAAATTTAAATTTGGGATAAAAATCCTTTCCCCCTACCCAAACCCTTTCCCAAAAGAAAAAAAAAAAATTAAAAAAAAAAAAAAAAAAAAAAATAAAAAAAAAATAAAAATAAAAAAAATTTTCAAAGGGGTCCACACTTGCCCTCTTTCCCGTTCCCTTTGGGAGATTTTAAACCTTTGGTTTATCTTTTCAAACCAAAAAAACCCACCCCCTTACCGCCTCAAACATTTTTTAAAATATGTTTCTCAACCCCCCTTAAACGACCCCGCCCCCCCCCCGGCCCCGCCTTTTCCTGACGTCGCTGCAGAAAAATCATTTTGGGGAGCCCCCCCCCAGCATCGCTGAGACCCCCCAGACCCCGGGGGAAGGGCCCCTTGTACAGTCACCCCGGGGACCTAGAGTGGCCCCCTCCGGGGTTTGGTCCTGTGTAGCAACCCTTTTTATCAGGGCAATGTTTTCTGCCCTGCCCCGCTCCCTGGGTTTAACTGACACAGATTATAATGTATTAGTATATATGAATATGCCAATAAATTACAAAGTAAAAAAAAAAATGTAAAACTGTTTTCCCCCCAGGGGAGTTTTTTTTAAAATTTACCAAAGGGGAAAAAAAAATCAAATAAAAATTAAAAAAGAAAATTTGGCCCCATCCTTTTCCCACACATAAAAAAAAAAAACCAAACACAAAATTGGGGTTCCCAAACCAATAATGTAAAACCTTGTAGAATTAATCTAAAAAGTTTTTAAAAAAGGGGTGGTCCCCCACTAAAATTGATTCTTCCCCCTCATCCTGTTTTTTTGGGTTTCTTTTTAAATTTCCCGGGGGCCCCCGTGTTCCCCCTGGCCCCCCCCCCCCCCCAAATTTGGGCCGCATTTAAAGCCAGGCCCTGCCCCTATAAAACCAGGGGCCCTGGGCACCCTATCAGGATAGATCAAACAGGTTTAGTTTTATAGCGACCTGGGAGTATGCCCCCTTTAAAAGAGGGGATTTTCTAGGATAGGTGGGGACACTGTTAATGGCCCTTATTGCAAAGTGACTTGTTTTTTGCAAAAATTTTAAAAATAAAAAGCAGCAATCCTTGTGGGTGAGAAAACCCCTTTTTAAGTGTGAAAATTTGAATGGTTAAAAAAAAAAAATTAAAAAAAAAAATTTGGAAAAAAAATTAAAGAAAAAAATTTAAAAAATGAAACCCCCCTTTAAGCATTTTTTAAAGGCTTTTGTCCCCTGGGGGTTAAAAGCAAACCCTTCTCTTACCCGCCCCTTCAAACTTGTTTCCTTTCCATCCATCCTTTCCTCTGCTGCCCAGTTTAACAACCCCTCTTTTTACTCTTCTGTCTCTCCCCTCCCTGGCTACACACTGCCCAACAAAATCTGTTCTATCAACACACAAGGTTCCCCAAAACCCCCGATCCCAAATATATCTCAAATCTTAAACTTCAAAAACCCCTCCCCCTCACTATTTTCTGATTCACGGGACACCCTTTCTCTACTCATTTAATCGGACCCACTAACTTTTTCAAAATTTTTTTTCCCATATTCTGAAAAAATCACCATCACAAACATCAACTTTTAACTTTTGACATTTTTAATTTTAAAGCCTAAAAATCCATCCCCCTTCAGGTAAAAATAGCCTTCATTTAAACCCGGGCTGCCCTCCCCCATCATGAAAAACATCCCCATCCCTCACCTTCTCACTTTTTCCCACCTCCCTTTAGATTATAAACCATTGAGGGGCCCTGTCTCTTTTTTACCAAATTTTTGGTATTAATATTTTCCCCCAGGGCTTCTATATAAAAACCCCTTTTTGATAGTACAGCCCTTGGGAATAAAATGGCGCTTTATAAAAAAATATTAAATTTTTGTTTTTTGGGAACTTTGGGGGAAAAAAGGTTTTTCCCTTTTAATGTTGATTGCTTTTTGCCCTCTAGACCCCCGGGTGGGCCCTTAACCAACCTTTGACTGTGCACTTTTTTTACTTCCTAACAAACTCCCCCCTCTTTACACTATTTTCCCACCTAATTTCCCCCTTTTTGGGGAGACTTCGTTCACTTTTATTTTAAATCAAAAGATGGGAAGCTCCCCCACGATTTTTAAATGATCTAAAAAATCGGGAGCCTATCCTTTTTCTTTCCCTCTCAACTGGGCCCCAATCAAAAGGGCACCCTTGCAGGTTGGGTTTTTTTTAATTTTTTTCTCTCTAAAATAATGGAGGTCGTTTTAAACCCAGCGAGAGGCCTGTTTGGGCTCGAATGGGAGGAAAAGGATACATAGGACTCCCCCCGGATTTTGGATCACGTTGAAAGTCTGGGCAGCTTAAACACCCTTTTGATCAAAATTGTGAACCGGGGAGTTTTCAAAGTTTTTTCATGTATGATAGATAGCATAAAATGCTTCTTTGGGGAATTTCCCGTTGTGAATTCCCCTTTTTTTGGAAAAAATGAGGCCGTTGGGGGGGCGGGTCTGTGTGTTACATTAGAATTACTTGTGCCCCCAGCCCCCCCAAAGTGGCACCCGGGTTTGCATACTTTTTTCCAAAAATTTTTGTGTGCGGGAAAACATACGTTAATTTTGGTTTGTACATTGTTTTAAAAACCTAAAAGGGGGGGGGGTGTTCCATTTTGGTTTCTGCCCCCGCCCACTTCACAGGCTGTCAAAAAGGGGCAGCTTGCGGGTTTGGGGTTTGTTTTTTATTTTTTCTCCCCTAATAATGAGGGTGGTTAAACCCATTTGGGGACCCCCCCTGTTTTGGGCTCAAATTGAGAGGAAAAAGTTTGCTGGGACGCCCCTTTTTGGGAAAATCACGTTGAAAGTCGGGGCATTTTTAAAAATTTTTTGATCAAAATTGTGCCCCCCGAAAAGTCTCAAAGTTTTTTCCCTGTATGATAAAATAGCATAAATGCTTTTTTGGGGTTTTCCCAAAACGTAGTAAACTTCACAATCGACCCAATGGGACGGGGGGAATTCATACACCTTTTATTTAGGGGTAATCAGCCCCACAGTCAAAAACCGGGTTGGGGGCCCTTTAAAATTTCAAAAATGTGATTTTTGCACCCAAAACGAAATAAAAAAAGTAAAAATTGTTTTCCATTAACCTTTGGGGCACATTTATAAAGGGCAGCCCCCCCCCCCAAAATTTTGCTAAATTTGCCCCAAAAATGCCCTTTACAACCCCACCCCCCCCCCCACATTTACTAGGGTTTTTGAGGGGATTTCGGCCGCTTCTGCGCCTTGTCCGAAAAAAGGGGGCGAACCCTTTTAAAAAGGGGTGGGGTTTCCCCGGGAAAGGGGGGTTTGTTTTTGGGCGAAAAAAAAATGCCCCAAAAAAATTTCCCCCCCCCCGGCTTTTTTCTGGCAAAAAAACCAAAAATTTAATGGGTTTGGGTAAAAACCTTAGACAAGACAGTTCTAACCACCCCCACCGGGATTTATCAACCCTATTTTTAGAGAGTCTCCCCTCTTCTCTCCTCTCTCCACCCCCCCCCCCCCCTTCTCGTCTGCGCCCCCCGTCTCCCCCCCTTTCCCCCGCTCCCGCCGAACACCTCCCCAGCGACCCCCCCCGTCCAGCCTTCCAGTGCCCCTTGGGAAACAATTTGCCAAAACGGACCCATTATCCCCCTAGGGGCGTTCAGTTGCTTTTAAAAAACGCAATAAAAATTTGACATGTAAATTTTTTTTCCCCCCGGGAGCAAAAACCCCCAGTCCCCCAGAAAAAGCCCCCAAAAGCGCTCGCTGACTCCCTTTGGCCCCCCCCCCCAGCGATGCCTTTTGCCATTTAACTCAATGTTAATAACATACAATTTTTTAAAATCCTTTTTTGGCCCGGGATCCTTTAAAACGGATCCAAAAAAGCCTGGTGAACAACCCCCCCCCTTTACAACCCTTTACACCACCTTTACTGGTTTTAGCCCAAGTTTAAAGGGAACAACAATTGAACCTCTTTGGGAATTTGGGGTTTTTGGGGCCCTCTGAAATGGGGAAAGGGTTTCGCGGAAAGGGGCCGTATTTTAAGGGGGGTTTTTTGCCGGACATGCCTTTTTCTCCCCAAGAAGAAAATTTAAAACAAGCCATGGAGCGAGAGAGAGAGAGACGCAAAAAAGGAAAGAGAAAAGAGCCTGCATAAGGGATCGTTTTAAAATTTCCCTCACTAAAATAATCAAACTAAAAAACCAAAAGTGGAATCTGTATACAAAAAAAACAAACACCTGCAGCCCTCAGGGGGGCCCGGGGGGGGGGGGGGGGGGGGTTATCGCCTATGTGACGGTTTTCCCTTAATCCTTCAGTTTCGCAGATGTTGTGTCTTGCTCTGTTGAAAGGGCAGGATTTCCCAAAAGAAATGCTATGAAAAAAATTGATCTGAAACTGTGATCTATTTTATACCCCGGGTTTTTTTAAAACAATTGCACTCATGAAAATTTGATCCCATAAAAAAATTGAAGACTTTTGGGCCCCATGTTGGATAAGAAAAGAAACCCCAAAAATGAAAATAAAACAAAAGACAACCCCTTTTTTCTCCACACAGCTTAAAGGGCCTTTTTCAGCCTCTAAAAAGGGCCTTCAGGGTTCCCTGTCATCAATAAAGAAAGGGCCCCCCCCCCTACCCCAGAAAAAACCCAAAATAAAAACCTTAGGGGTTTTTCCCCGGTTCCCCCAAAAGAAAAAAACTTTCTCCCCCTTCCCTTTTCACTCCCCCTCATCAAAAAAGGTTTGTTACTCTGCCCCCCAAAGCCCGGCCAGAAAGCCCCTCGCCCACCCCCCCTGCCGGGTCGTATTAGTACAAGAAATTGAAGTAATTTAAGGGCGGGTAAGGCAGCCTGTGCTCTTCAGACTGCAATATTTTTAATCACTTAAATTTAAAAAAGTGTTTAAATCCCCATTTTGGGGGACCCCCCCGGTCCCCCTTACTTTCGTGGAAAAACCCCCTTTAAAATCCCCATTTGGGGCCCTTTTTGGAAGCTCCCCCCCCTTAAACAGTGGAAAAAAGGTTGCAAGATAGGCCCCCAAACCCTGTGCCAATTAAAAACACTATGATAAATGTGGTGCATTTTTAAGGGACCGTTGGATTAATTTTACACTGCCCCTTGAAAAATACTGATAAATGTTTCCCAGAATACTTTTAAATACTGTAAATATTCCATGTCAAAAACCCCCCTTCTAAAGAAAAAAGGGGGAAAATTTAATTTTTAGAAAAAACAAAAATAAATTTTGTGAATGAAATTTAGGGTAAAATTGTGAATGTAATTCCCCTCAAAAATTTTGAAAAAGGGACAGAAAATTTAAAGACTTTTTCCAAAAATATTTTTTTGTTCTTTTTGCTATGTTGAGGAGAGTTTTTTATCTGCCCCTGGTTGACACAGGCCCCATCGGGAGAGCAGGGGGGTGCCCCATCCCCCCCACAGATCAGACTGTAAAAATTTTTGAGAACGGGATTATCTCTAAGAAAAAAGAGGGACTATTTTTTTTTAAAAAGAAGAGGAATAAAAATCTATAAAATCAGGTTTTTCCTTGTTCTCAGGTAAAGTGCAATTAGAAGACTTGAAAACAGAGTTTGTATGCTAATCACTGCTATAAAACCACCCAACCTAACCAGGAAGGACAGATACATGAATGAAAAAACTGTTGTGGCTGAAATAGCAATGTAACAAGCCCTTTAAGGATTTTGAGTAGGTGAAAAAAAAGGTAATTTTCACCAAGTAAATGGTTTCCCTTTAAAAAACAAATTACAGACCGTCCCCGGGTCACGTGCAAAGGGGACTGTGGTTTGTTTTTAAAGGAATTTATATGTAATTCGGAACAGGTATATTTTTAAGTAACTCCAGCATTTCGTTTTGGATAGTGAAAGGGAAAAGGGTTTTTACATTTGTTTTACTGTCGTGCCCCGTTAGGCCTCGTCCACGGCTTATTTCCCCGCGTATTTCCCGACGGATTGACGACGTCAATCCCGGGGGCAAATCCTCCGTAAGTCACAGCCCTTTTTTCTATTTTTTCAATAGAAAAACGGCTTTGTTACACGACGCGTATTTTCCGTTCCGGATGCCGCCGCGGATTGACGACGGCAACCCGGGACGGAAAAAACAATGCACATGTCAATTATTTCCGGACGGATTCACCCCCTACAATGATTGGAGGGGTGAACCCGTGGGGAAAATCAGTTACAAATATTTCCCCACACTTGGGGGGATTTTATTTGCAACTGATTTTAATGTTTCAAAACTATTTCGATGGGCAATCCGATGAAAAATACTTTCTGAAATAAGCCGGTCGACCTTTGGGAGATTTCACCTCTTTTGCGTGTATCATGGAACTGGTTTTCCGCAGCCTATTTTCTGTGGATCATGGAACTAAAGGCCGAAGCCCCATAAGTGTCTGTCTGGAAGGGGACAGATGCAAGTCGGAACGTTGTAAGTAGGGCACTGCATGTATAATAAAGCAGTATTGTAAAATTGCAACCAGCAAGTACAATAATTATCTTATATATAGGTCTGATATGAACTAGTCTATCGTGTGATTTTTTTGTATTTTTGGATAAGCCATCGATGCTTCTACATGCAGAGTAGAGTTGTAGCCCAAACATGCAGAATTTAACTATGAGTAGAAATAAGCGATATAATCAAAAAATAAATCACAGAAGATTTTCGAGCACGTGACAAAAAACTTGGTTTCCCCCTTGGAATTGAAGTAGGGCAAAAAAAAGGGGGTGCTAAAAAGGCGCGAGTTCCCCTCATTCTCCCTGCGAAGAGGTTGGACATAAATGCAATATTGTACAGTTCATTTTTTGAATTTTGACCTCCTTGGGGACTCCGTATCAGGTTTTTATCACTTCTGGTACAAAAAATCCATCAGCCCTGGAACATCACTGCGACTCCGTTGCGAACGAAGCAATGATTATAAAATAAAGAGACTTTAAAGGAACAAAAAAAAAAAAAAAAAAAACTTTAAAAAGATGTCACAGCATAAAAGAGGTGCTGTGTTATAATTTTGGGATTGGGGGGGCCACCTAATTTCCCTAGGCTTTTTTTCAATTTTTTTTTATACATATTTCTGCCCTTCACCCTTCCATACTTTTTAACCCGTCATGTGCCCCTTCCAACTGCCCATGTTTCCTGATTGACATGTGGAAACTGAAACCTTGTGCAATATTAAGGCCTGGTTTAACCCCGGACTGTTATTTCGAGAAAAAGGTTGTCCCCCGCAAAACACCCCAAAAAAAAACGGCAATGCCAGAATAATTTCATAAGGAAACTAAAGCTCCGATAAAGGGCCCCATTGATTAGTAAGGCAAGATCAAATCAAAAGAAAAGGGGTAGCCCCCCCGGGATCCCCGTGGTCTTATTTTTCCCCATTTTTTGACAAAATTACCAAAGCTTTCAAAACAGAATTTCCAAAAGAAATCAAGACTCAACAGACCTGTAAGTCGGTTTTCACCCCTTTTTTGGATAAAATGCCCCTAAGTGACCCAGTAAAATGTCTAATGCACCTAAAGAATGTGTTAGGGCATTGTTCGAAGACCACATTCTAATGCGCCTGAATGAGGGGGTGTTGGGGGGGTGTGCCCCCACACTCGAAATTGAACACTTGAATGTGGTTCGGAAAAAAAACTAGGCGCATTACCTGGGAAAGGGAAAAGCCCTATGAAAAATGTGATCTCCTAAAAGCCTGAAGGTTAAGGGGAGCTGGTTTTTCTGTTGGGCAAAAATGCCAATATTCCTAAAAATTCCCAATACAAATTAAGAAAATTTAAGAAAAATTATCAAACTGTTAAAAAATTTAAATTACTTAAATTTAATTAAAAAAATTTTATAAAAAATTTTGTATAAAAGTATAAAACTCCCAGAAATAAAAAAAAAATTCCTATAAATGAATTTTTAAAAAAAATTTTTCAAAAAAAATTTTACATTTTAAAAAACCCCCGATTGTTCAGATTTTTTTTTTTTAATAAATTAAATTTGAAATTTATTTTTGCCCCCCCCCCCCCACCCTTTATGCTAAATACAGCAAGAGCCGCACAGCACAGGGGCTAGCTGGTATCGTGGGCCTCCAAGCAGGATCGCCATAGGTTATTACTGACATGTTATTTTTGGAATTTTATTTCCAGCCTATCTATAGCCTTTATCCATGTTTGATGCATTACTAATGCGCCTAAGTTCCATAATGCGCCAAACATTGCATTCAGGAGCATTATACACTGAAAAAAGGATGACAAAATGCACTTTCATGCACCTATTTCCATACAGGTCTCCCTATGTGTAATCTGCATAGAAACAGATTGTAGAGACCTCCAGAGCCTCAATACCGGAGTGGTAGTGGATCAAAAAGGCAACCACCATGTGTGTTTTTTTAAATTTAATCTTTAAACTTTAATAATTGCTTAACTTTTTCCCCCCCCAAATTTTTTTTTTTTTTTTTTTTTTTTTTTTTTTTTTTTTTTTTTTTTTTTTTTTTTTTTTTTTTTTTTGGGGTTGGGGGGGGGGGGGGGGGTTTGGGGTGGTTGTTTTTGGGGGTTTATTTTTTTTTTTTTTTTTTTTGGGTTTTTGGTTTGGAATTTATTTTTTTTTTTTTTTTTTTTTTTTTTTTTTTAAAAAAATTTTTTTTTTTTTGTTTTTTTTTTTTTTAATTTACCCCCGGGAAAAGCCGGGTTTTTGGCCCTCTCTGACAGAGCCCTTTTTTTGAAAAATTTTTCATGTGTCATTTTATGAAAAAAAAATTAATTTTTTGCCCCCTTTTAACCCTATCCATGGATTCAGAGTTTTTTTTTCTCGGACAATTGTTTTATAAGATAGAAAGAAAGGGGCCCCAAAAAATGATTGTTATTTTGTGAAAAATTACCCTTTTATCGGGGAAAAAATTTGAAAAATTTCCCAAATTTCAAACTTAAAAAAATTTCGCATGTAAGACTTGTTTTTTCCCACTCAAATAGTTTAAAAACTAGCTTTTCCCTACCATATGTTGCTGTAGTTTGGCATAAATTTTTTTAAATTTTTTTTCGGGGTTTTTTTTTTTTTTTTTTACGACATTGGGGGGGTTATAAATTTATTTGTAATTTTAAAATTTTAAAGAAAATTTGAATATTACATTTTTTTTTTAAGGGACCATTTCCCAGTTCTAACGTGACTTTGTTTCCCCCCCGTTTTTTAAATACCCCCATAAATTGCCCCCTCATCAAAGGGAAATTTCCCCACCCCCTTAAAAGTATTAAAAACCCGCTTTTTGGAAGTTTTATTAAACCCTTTAGGTGTTTCACAAAAAATTAAAGAAAAAAGTGGAAGTAAAATTTCAAAATTTAAATTTTTTTTGGGCGGGAATTTTTAATTTTTTTAGGGCATTATTGACAAAATACGGTAAATGTGTTTCAGGGGAAATGCAAATTAATATTGGTTCCCCAAAATTTTTGCCTTTTTTCAGGGGATACCCCAATATTTGGCCCTAGTCCCCAAATTTTTGGCTCCCAAAACAAGCCCCAAATAGGGGGCCCCCCCCCAAAACCCCCATCGGAAATCGGGGGCCCTTTTTCATTACAATTTTATTTGGGGGCCTTTTCGGGTTTGCGGACCCCCCAAAGGTCTAAAATTTTAAATTAAACCCCCCCTAAAAATCCCCCAAATTTTGGAATTAACTAACCCCTTACGGAATATACCAGGGTGTAGTGATTATTGGACCCCCCCCCCCCAAGGCGTTCCAAATAATTTTTTTACCCCCCGGTTCGGCCCCCCCTGAAAAAAAAAAAAAAATATTTTTTCCCACCAAAATTAATTGAAATTTTTTAGCTGAAAATTTTTTTTTACAAGGATCTTGGAAAAAAACCCCCAAAAATTTGTGTTACCCCATTTCTTCCAATTCGGAAATACCCTACATGGGGGTTGGGGTTTTAAAGCTGTTTGGGGCGCATGGGGGGGGTACAAGGGGGGAGGCTTTTTGGTTTTTGGCGCACAGAAAATTGGGTTGGGGCCATGTCGCTTTCCCCAAAACCCCCCAAAAAGTCCCAAAAACAGGGGGAAAACCTTCCAGCCCCCCCCGTTGCTCCATTTTGGTTTTCAACCCCCCCTCGGGGGATCTCACCCAAAAAGGGTTTTTTATTTTGCATTTTGGGCGACAGTTTTTCCGTAGTTTTTTTTTCCCAAAGGGTCTTTGGAAAATGGGGGGGGGAAAACCCCATTTCCCCCCTTTTTTTGGGGTTTCCCAATTTTTTTAAACATATTCCCCCCATACGGGAAAATGACGGGACCCAATTTTACTATGGGGGCCCCTTTTAACAATAAAAGGGAAAAAATTTTTAATATTTTTTGTTTTATTATTTTTAAACACAATAGAACCCGATTTTTAAAAAAATTTTGCTTTTTTAATTTTTCGTTATTCTAAACAGCCAAAAGCTTTTTTAATTTTTTTGCATATGGAGCTTCCTTGGGGGCCCTTGTTTTTTACGAGTGGTTGATTTTTTTTATTGATACCTTTTTAGGGGGTTATTTGATGCTTTTGATCACTTTTTTTTTAAGGTTTTTGTAAAAATTTTTTGTCCCAAAATAAGCAATCCTTAGTGTTTTTTATTTTTATTTTTTTTACAGGGGTTCCCCGGGCCCCGGTAAAAATGACATGCAATTTTTACCACGGGTTGATAATTACGCGTCCCACATTTGTATATTTTTTTAATGTTTTACTGCTTTTACACAATAAAAACCCCTTTTATTTGAAAAAAAAAAAACTTTTTTGGGGCATATCCCCCGGCCCCCCCCCCCCCCCCCCCCCCCCCCCCCCCCCCCCCCCCCTTGGAGAGCCCTTTAAATTTTTTATTTTTTTTTTTAGGGAGCTTTTATAGGGACTTTTTTTTGGGGGAACCGAACTACGTTTTTTTAAAGGGCATATTTTGGATTTTGATATTTTTTTTTGATTCCCCCCCTTTTACCCCCAATTTTATGGGCTGCGGGATAAAAACAAAAATCGCAAATTCTGGACTGTTTTTTTGGGGGGGTTTTTTTTTTAGGGCGTTTCCCCGAAAGGGGTTTAAATTAACATGCCCAGATTTTGGGGTTGGGTTGTACGCACGGGGCCCCGGATACCAAATTTTAGGTACTTTATTTATTTTTGATCTTTTTTTAGGGCCGATTGGCGTTTGTAAAGGGGACAAGGGCGGATTTGTACGTGTTTTTATTTTATTTTTTGTGTTGTGTTTTACTTTTTTACACACTTTTTTTAAACTTTTTTCATACTCTTTTACACTTTCCCCCCAGGGGGGGAATTGCATGAACGATCGTCAGATTCATTCATGCAATAGGAAGCTCTGCATTACAGCTGTATAGCTGTATCCTGGTCTCCATGGCAACGTCTCGCTGACCTTACAATTTGCATTGTGGGCATGTGACGTCCCCAGACAACACCCGGATGCTGTCCATTCAGCATCCGGGCTGTTCTGATAGGAGAACAGTACGGCGCTCAGCTGCCATTATTGCGCCGGATCTCGGACGGCTGGAGCTCCACTCCAGCGTGGGGGATTGCGCATGATGCCAGCCGGTTAATATACCGCTGGTTTCGCGCGGGAGCTTGCGCGCTCCGCTTGTGAGGCGGCAAGATGGCCGTGACCTACTTAATACGGCAAATTTAGCGGGATACCCTACCCACATTGCCGTATGCAGTACGAAAATGTCTGGTAAGAGGTTAAATGATCTCCCATTATTCATTTCTAACTAAAGTAATTTATTGCATTCTTTGGAAAGGTCATCGAGGTGCGATCGCAGCGAGGGACCAATCACTATACAAGCAGAGAGACAAAGGGATCCAGTAATATTTTATAATGAAATTAAAGAAAAAAAACTAACTGAAAACTCAAAGCGCAGCGTTAGCAGCCAAGAAGCATTCAGCTCACTACTCAGCAAATTTATGAAAGTTAAAATCTCCTTCCAAAATGAGCAACTGCGACCTAACTAGCAAATATAACAGTGAAGAAAAACTGGATCGGAGAAATAAATCAGACAATTGAATAGAAATGCTAAAAAAAAAATCAAAAAAAAAAATCACTAGTAGCACAAAATGTAGATTTGACTTACACTTTTTATTTGGATCAAAACAAAAGCAAATGTCTACAACACTTAACAGGGCAAAAGTGAGTTGTCTCTACAAAGGAGTTTTATAACCCGACCCATAAGGCTGTAGCACTCTCAGTTACTATTCTCTATATACAGGACTAGTAAATATATTAAAACACGGCAGCACCGCTCTCCTCAGTCTCTATATACAATGAATTTAGTAATATATAACACTGGCCGCACCGCTCTCCGTTCGGTCTACTATTCTTATATACAGGACTAGTAATATATACACGGGCCGCACGCGTCTCCTCAGTACTATTCTCTATTACAGGATAGAATACATTAACACGGTCCGGCTCCGCTCTCCCTCAGTCACTATTTTCGGATAGTAACATATCACGGCGCGCTCCGCTGCTCCTCAGTCACTAATATACAGGATAGTAATATTTACATCGGCCGCACCGCACTCTCCTCAGTCACTATTCTCTATATTACTGAACTAGTAATTATATAAAAAACACCGGCCGCAGACCGCTCTCCTCAGTCATTATATACAGACTGTAGTATATTGATATAAACACTCGGCCGCACACGCTGTCTCGCCTCAGTCACTTAATATACAGGACTTGTAATATATAACCGGCTCGACTCCGCTCTCCTCGCGGTCACTATTCTCTTAATACAGGAGATAGTAATATATTCACAGCCGCAACCGCTATCGATCAGTCAATTTCTCTATATACAGGACTAGTAACATAACACGGCCGCACTGCTCTCCTCAGTCACTATTCTCTATATACAGGACTAGTAACATAACACGGCCGCTCCGCTCTCCTCAGTCACTATTCTTCAGAATATTAATGGACATAGTAACATAACACAGGCCGCACCGCTCTCTCCTCAGCCACTATAAACAGGGAACTAGTAATATATAATCTCAGCCGCACCGCTCTCCTCAGTCAATATTTCTTTTTACAGGGACTAGTACTCTATATAACACGGCCGCACCGCTCTCCTCAGTCACTATTCTCTATATACAGGACTAGTAATATATAACACGGCCGCACCGCTCTCCTCAGTCACTATATACAGGACTAGTAATATATAACACGCCGCACAGCCTCCATCAGTCACTTATTTCTCTATATACAGGGACTAGTTAATATATTAACACGGCCACAATGCTCTCCTCAGTCTCTATTCTCTATATACAGGACTAGTAATATATAACACGGCCGCACCGATCTCCTCAGTCACTATATACAGGACTAGTAATATACTAACACGGCCAGCCACCGCTTACCTCAGTCACTATATACAGGCTGTAATATACTAACACGGGCCGCGATGCTCTCCTCAGTCACTATATTCAGGACTAGTATTATATAAACTCGGCCACACCGCTCTCCCGAGTCATATATACAGGATAGTAATATAACACGGCCGCACAGCTCTCCTCAGTCACTATTCTATATATACAGGACTAGTAATATATAACAAGGCCGCACCGCTCTCCTACAGTAACTGATTCTCTATATACAGACTAGTAATTTTATAACACGGCCGCACCGCTCTCCTCAGTCACTATATACAGGACTAGTAATATATAACACGGCCGCACCGCTCTCCTCAGTCACTATATACAGGACTAGTAATATATAACACGGCCGCACCGCTCTCCTCAGTCACTATATACAGGACTAGTAATATATAACACGGCCGCACCGCTCTCCTCAGTCACTATATACAGGACTAGTAATATATAGATGGCCCACACCGCTCTCCTGAGATTCACTATATACAGGACTAGTAATATATAACACGGCCGCCCCACTCTCCTCAGACACTATATACTGGACTTGTTTAAATATAACTCGCCGCTAGCGATCCCCTCAGTCACTATTTCTATATACAGAACTAGTAATATTAACACCGGCCGCCACTGCTCTTACTCAGTCTCTATATACAGGACTAGTAATATATACACTGGCCGCACGAGCTCTCCTCCAGTCACTATATACATGGACTAGTTATATATAACACGGCCGCATCGGCTGCTACCTCAGTCACTTTTACTCTATATATGGGACTCAGTAATATATATACATCGGACCGCACGCCTCCTCAGGTCACTTTATACAGGATCGTAAATATAACACGGCCGCTATGCTATCTCTAGTCATATTTCTCTATATATCAGGACTGTTAATTTATAACACGGCCGCAACGCTCTCCTCAGTCATATATTGCAGGGAACTTAGTAAGTTATAACACGGGCCGCACCGCTCTCCTCAGGTTCATATTCTCTATATACAGGGGACTAGAAATATTTAACACTGGCCGCAACCGCTCTCCTCATGTCACTATATTCAGGACTTGTATTATATAACTCGGCCTCGCACCGCTCGCTCAGTCCACTATTTCTTTATAAAAGGACTGGTAATATATTACTCGGCTCGCACCGCTCACCTCAATCACTATTTCTCTATATACAGGATAGTAAATATAACACGGCCGCACCGCTCTTCCTCAGTCACTCTTATACGAGGGTACTAGTAATATATAACACGGGCCGCACCGTCTCTCCGTCAGTCACTATATACAGGTTAGTAATATAGAACACGGCCGCTCGCTTCCTCAGTCACTATTTACAGGACTAGTAATATTATCACGGCCCACGCTCTCCTCAGTCATATATACAGGACTAGTAATATATTAACTCTGGGCATCCGCTCTCTCCTGCAGTCACTATATACAGGACTATAATTATTACCACGGGCCGCACCGCTCTCATCAGTCACTATATACAGGACTAGTAATATATAACACGGCGTCACGCTCTCCTCAGTCATATTTATCAGGATAGTAATATATTAACACAGGCCCGCACACTCTCCTCTAGTCCACTATTATACAGGACTTCGTAAATAATATAAACACGAAGGGCCGCACCGCTCTCCTCAGACTACTATTATACAGGACTATTATTTATAATCACGCGCGCCGCATTGCTCCTCCTCAGTCACTATAAACAGGACTAGTAATATATAAACACGGCGCTCTGCTCTCACTCAGTCACTATTTCTCTATATACAGGACTAGTATTATATTACT